>NIVC01001014.1:235000-312500 GCA_002269645.1 Macrostomum lignano
GGAAAAATCGACCATGGTCCGTATTAGCCTTAATCCCAATCGTCCTCATCTCCACTGCCTCCGCCGCCGCCGCCGCCACTCGCGCCTCCGTCGCCAATCATTGCGCTGATGCGATCGAACATGGAGTTGCCGGTAGATTTTGCAACAGTGCCGCCGCCGCCGCTTTTATCGACAGCGCCACCACCAGCGATGCCCTGACGCCGTCGGTTGAGCTTCAACTTTAACTGTTCCATCAGATCGAGGCCGCTACCGCCTCCGCCGCTGCCGCCACCACTGCCGCCGTCATTTGAATCAACCGACGCTCCGGCGCCCGAGGCAGCAGCGGCAGAGGAGGCGGCGTTGGCGGCTTCTCGACTATCGCGAATTTGACGCTTCTTAGCCAGCTTTCGTTCTTTCACCGAGCGCAGCCGGGCATTCTCGGCGCCGCCAGCCTGCCTGATAGCGTCTAGGAGACTCGCCCGGGCCGCGTTGTTGCCTTCGGGAACGCCGGCGGCTGAAGGCGGCGGAGGAGGAGGCGGCGGCGGTGGGGGTGGCGGCGGCGGTGGCGGAGGTGGGGAGGGGCGGCACAGAAGCGGCGGCCGCCGAGGACTCCACGGGTGGCGGAGGCGGAGGCGGCGGAGGTGGAGGCGGTGGCGGTGGGGGAGGCGGAGGAGGGGCAGAGGCAGCGGTTGCTGAGCCAGCCGATGGCGGCAGAGGCGGGGGCGGCTCAGACAGACAGGCCAGCTGCAGGATGACATTATCAGAGTCTGACGGGGCGATGCCCGGGCCGAGGTCGCCGCTGTAGGCGACATTCTCAGCTACGCCTCGCAGCCTCGGCAGCATGGAGGGCAGGCTGTCGAGATCGGGCACAGCGCCAAGGCTAGGCATGTACAGCAGCGAGCCGCCGTCGGGCCGGTCGAGCCGGTCGCCAACTCTGATGGAGTCGGGCGCTTCGCCGGGTCTGCGCCGAGCCGAGGCTGCATCGTCGTCATCTGGTCCGCGCCTGGCTCTGGTGAGCACGCCGAGAGGGTCAATAAGGGTGTACCGCTTATAGGGGTTCTCCGCAGTGTTGAATAGCAACAGGCTGCTCAAGGAGGTCAGACCGTTGGGCAGGCGGCCCAGGCCCTCCTCCTCCTCAGCAGCAGCAGATCGACTGGCGGCCGCTGCCGTCCGAGCCGGTGGTTTGAGATTCACCTGGCAAATTGAAAAACAAAAGTACAACTTTAAAAGTACACTAACTATTGCAGATAAAAGTACATAGGCATAGTGCACTAATTCCTTCCTAGCCTTACAGAGCCTACAGAGCCTAGGCTAGGGGGTTGTAGCCTAGTGGTCAGAGCGTCGGACTCACAACTTGAAGGTCGGGGGTTCGATTCCCGATCCCACTAGAACAATTTGTGTCCTTGAGCAAGACACTTAACTCTGCATTGTTTCAGTTCACCCAGCTGGGGTAATTGAGGGTGTGTGTGGCGACCCCCCCTCAGGAAAGAAGTAAAAAGTTGGTCAAAGAAACACAACTAAAAGTACATATGCTATCCAAAAACAAAGTCGCCTCACCTGCATAAAATGCCGCATCTCCATTAGCGCCGCTTCGTTAAGCGCCTCTCGCTGACTGCGCACCAGCCTGGCAACTGCCAGCGCCCCTCGCTCAGCTTCGTCTAGACCGGCGAACGGCGACTGGAACTCTGCATCGGCGCCAGCCGCTACGGGATATTTCGGCGCGGCAAACACCTGCGATCAGATTATATATTAACAGACAGTGTAAAATGTCGATTTTTCTAGCAAACTACACTACTAACAAACATTGGCTAGTAGGATGGCACGAAAACTAGCTCATTTTTAGCAAGAAAAACGTGGAAATATAGTTATAAAGGCCGGACTAACGAACCTGCACAGCCTTGGTGGTGCCTTTCAACGAATCGATGGTGGCTTGACAGGTGGCTGCACGCCGCCGCAGGTTGGCACAGGTGGACAGCTGCTCAGCGACTCTGAATAGGTAAAATAAGCGCGAATGTGTCAGTATTACTTTTTCAGCGTAAGTTCATCGACAAAATCGGGAATTAACTCCCTAACCGCTCTCTGCTCCCAACCTCTATCCGTTCTCTACTCTCTATCCTCTCTCTCTCCATTCTATCCGTTCTCTACTCTCTATCCTCTCTCTCTCCATTCTATCCGTTCTCTACTCTCTATCCGCTCTCTCTCTCTCTCTCCATTCTATCCGTTCTCTACTCTCTATCCGCTCTCTCTCCATTCTATCCGTTCTCTACTCTCTATCCGCTCTCTCTCTCCATTCTATCCGTTCTCTACTCTCTATCCGCTCTCTCTCCATTCTATCCGTTCTCTACTCTCTATCCGCTCTCTCTCCATTCTATCCGTTCTCTACTCTCTATCCGCTCTCTCTCCATTCTATCCGTTCTCTACTCTCTATCCGCTCTCTCTCTCTCTCTCTCTCTCCATTCTATCCGTTCTCTACTCTCTATCCTCTCTCTCTCCATTCTATCCGTTCTCTACTCTCTATCCGCTCTCTCTCTCTCTCTCCATTCTATCCGTTCTCTACTCTCTATCCGCTCTCTCTCCATTCTATCCGTTCTCTACTCTCTATCCGCTCTCTCTCTCCATTCTATCCGTTCTCTACTCTCTATCCGCTCTCTCTCCATTCTATCCGTTCTCTACTCTCTATCCGCTCTCTCTCCATTCTATCCGTTCTCTACTCTCTATCCGCTCTCTCTCCATTCTATCCGTTCTCTACTCTCTATCCTCTCTCTCTCTCTCTCTCCATTCTATCCGTTCTCTACTCTCTATCCTCTCTCTCTCCATTCTATCCGTTATCTACTCTCTATCCGCTCTCTCTCTCTCTCCATTCTATCCGTTCTCTACTCTCTATCCGCTCTCTCTCCATTCTATCCGTTCTCTACTCTCTATCCGCTCTCTCTCTCTCTCTCTCCATTCTATCCGTTCTCTACTCTCTATCCGCTCTCTCTCCATTCTATCCGTTCTCTACTCTCTATCCGCTCTCTCTCTCTCTCTCTCCATTCTATCCGTTCTCTACTCTCTATCCGCTCTCTCTCCATTCTATCCGTTCTCTACTCACTATCCGCTCTCTCTCTCTCTCTCCATTCTATCCGTTCTCTACTCTCTATCCGCTCTCTCTCCATTCTATCCGTTCTCTACTCTCTATCCGCTCTCTCTCTCCATTCTATCCGTTCTCTACTCTCTATCCGCTCTCTCTCTCTCTCTCCATTCTATCCGTTCTCTACTCTCTATCCGCTCTCTCTCCATTCTATCCGTTATCTACTCTCTATCCGCTCTCTCTCTCCATTCTATCCGTTCTCTACTCTCTATCCGCTCTCTCTCCATTCTATCCGTTCTCTACTCTCTATCCGCTCTCTCTCTCTCTCCATTCTATCCGTTCTCTACTCTCTATCCTCTCTCTCTCTCTCTCTCCATTCTATCCGTTATCTACTCTCTATCCGCTCTCTCTCTCTCTCTCTCCATTCTATCCGTTCTCTACTCTCTATCCGCTCTCTCTCTCTAACCTCTATCCGCTCTCTACTCCCATACCTCTATCCGCTCTCTCTCCATTCTATCCGTTCTCTACTCTCTATCCGCTCTCTCTCTCTCTCTCTCCATTCTATCCGTTCTCTACTCTCTATCCGCTCTCTCTCCATTCTATCCGTTCTCTACTCACTATCCGCTCTCTCTCTCTCTCTCTCTCTCTCTCTCTCTCTCTCTCTCTCTCTCTCTCTCTCTCTCTCTCTCTCTCTCTCTCTCTCTCTCTCTCTCTCTCCATTCTATCCGTTCTCTACTCTCTATCCGCTCTCTCTCTCTCTCTCCATTCTATCCGTTCTCTACTCTCTATCCGCTCTCTCTCCATTCTATCCGTTCTCTACTCACTATCCGCTCTCTCTCTCTCTCTCTCTCTCTCTCTCTCTCTCTCTCTCTCTCTCTCTCTCTCTCTCTCTCTCTCTCTCTCCATTCTATCCGTTCTCTACTCTCTATCCGCTCTCTCTCTCTCTCCATTCTATCCGTTCTCTACTCTCTATCCGCTCTCTCTCTCTCCATTCCATCCGTTCTCTACTCTCTATCCGCTCTCTCTCTCTATTCTATCCGTTCTCTACTCTCTATCCGCTCTCTCTCTCTCTCTCCATTCTATCCGTTATCTACTCTCTATCCGCTCTCTCTCTCTCTCCATTCTATCCGTTCTCTACTCTCTATCCGCTCTCTCTCTCTCCATTCCATCCGTTCTCTACTCTCTATCCGCTCTCTCTCTCTATTCTATCCGTTCTCTACTCTCTATCCGCTCTCTCTCTCTCTCTCCATTCTATCCGTTATCTACTCTCTATCCGCTCTCTCTCTCTCTCCATTCTATCCGTTCTCTACTCTCTATCCGCTCTCTCTCTCTAACCTCTATCCGCTCTCTACTCCCATACCTCTATCCGCTCTCTACTCTCTATCCTCTCTCTACCCCCCTAACCTCTATCCGCTCTCTACTCTCTATCCTCTCTCTACCCCCCTAACCTCTATCCGCTCTCTGTTCTGCTCTTACTCACTTAGCCTCCAGCCGGGCAAACACAGTGTTAGCAACCGTCTCCAAGCGCTCCAAAGCATCAGCCGTCTGCACTAGCAGCTCCTCCGGGCGCAGCTGAGCTGGCGACAGGCCGATGCGCATCGAGTCGGCTCGCTGGCCAATCATGTTGCCAGCGGTTCCAATTGCTTTGCTGTGAGCTGTGCGGCTTACTGGCCGGCTGTGCGATACCTGGCTGTAATTGGCTGTCTCTGGTGAGCAACCCTGACAGTGTGCACTAGACAGGAGGCTGGGGATCTGGGTGGCTTAGCAACTAAGGATCTGGGTAACTTAGCAACTGAGGATCTGGGAGGCTGGCCCAGCAACTAAGGATCTGGGAGGCTGGCCCAGCAACTGAGGATCTGGGAGGCTGGCCCAGCAACTAAGGATCTGGGAGGCTGGCCCAGCAACTGAGGATTGGGAGGCTGGCCCAGCAACTGAGGATCTGCATGGGAGGCTGGTTCAGCAACTGAGGATCTGCATGGGAGGCTGGCCCAGCAACTGAGGATCTGGGAGGCTGGCCCAGCAACTGAGGATTTGGGAGGCTGGCCCAGCAACTGAGGATCTGGGAGGCTGGCCCAGCAACTGAGGATTTGGGAGGCTGGCCCAGCAACTGAGGATTTGGGAGGCTGGTTCAGCAACTGAGGATTTGGGAGGCTGGTTCAGCAACTGAGGATCTGCATGGGAGGCTGGCCCAGCAACTAAGGATCTGGGAGGCTGGCCCAGCAACTGAGGATCTGCATGGGAGGCTGGCCCAGCAACTAAGGATCTGGGAGGCTGGCCCAGCAACTGAGGATCTGCATGGGAGGCTGGTTCAGCAACTGAGGATCTGCATGGGAGGCTGGCCCAGCAACTGAGGATCTGGGAGGCTGGCCCAGCAACTGAGGATTTGGGAGGCTGGCCCAGCAACTGAGGATTTGGGAGGCTGGCCCAGCAACCGAGGATTTGGGAGGCTGGCCCAGCAACCGAGGATTTGGGAGGCTGGCCCAGCAACTAAGGATCTGGGAGGCTGGCCCAGCAACTAAGGATCTGGGAGGCTGGCCCAGCAACTAAGGATCTGGGAGGCTGGCCCAGCAACTGAGGATTTGGGAGGCTGGCCCAGCAACTGACAATCTACAAAAATGGTAAAATCAAAAGAAGTCAATATCCACACTTACAATAATGAAATCTTTATAATTTTTGCACCTACAATGGGACAAGTTTATAATCCAATAAAAAGTGTTCTAATGAAGATGAACAAGTTCCACCTGATGAGCAGCGTAGCGAGCACAATTGAACACGATGCGGCAATTAGTCGATCATATAAGTAACATCAGTTTTAATATGTATGGAAAATGTAGTTGCTACGCACACAGTTGAACAACGGTTTTTAAAGAATTAATAAAAAGATCAATGCACAGTTCTTGAGACAGACAACGTGATCGCGTGAAAAAGCACGCCAAGAGGAGATATTACAGATATTAAAAAGCTTGGCTATGACAAATCAAAATCTTTCAATTCATATTTCTAACCAATGTCACCTAAGCAAAAATATTTTACTTGTTTGCATAACCTTGCCTTCTAACTCAAGTTATAGGAGCGTATGTGTATTCATATACCAATAGCTGCCAACGAAGACCGCAATAATTAGTTTATGGATAACAAAGCTAAGTCTGTTTTAAGCTAGAAGCCATTATCGATTTGTTTTGCTATTAGTAGTATGATAAAATAAATTAGTAATGGGCGGCATTATAAAGGCAAAAGTGCAAACAGAAAAGATCTATACAAGATACAAAAAAGCTTTGTTGCTAAGATCTAATATTGCATTCGTCAGTCTAAATAACGCCATAGACAATCAAACTGGGAATCCGCCATCTGTAGACTATGTGCTCTTCTCTCTGCGGCCTGAATGACCTTGAAAACTGTGGGGCCATAGACAATCAAACTGGGAATCCGCCATAGACCCTATGCTATTCTCTCAGCGGCCTGAGTGACCTTGAAAACTGTGGGGCCATAGACAATCAAACTGGGAATCCGCCATAGACCCTATGCTATTCTCTCAGCGGCCTGAGTGACCTTGAAAACTGTGGGGCCATAGAAAATCAAACTGGGAATCCGCCATAGACCCTATGCTATTCTCTCAGCGGCCTGAGTGACCTTGAAAACTGTGGGGCCATAGACAATCAAACTGGGAATCCGCCATAGACCCTATGCTATTCTCTCAGCGGCCTGAGTGACCTTGAAAACTGTGGGGCCATAGACAATCAAACTGGGAGTCCGCCATAGACCCTTATCTCTTCTCTCTGCGGCCTGAGTGACCTTGAAAGTTGTGGGGCCATAGACAATCAAACTGGGAGTCCGCCATAGACCCTTATCTCTTCTCGCCTGAATGACCTTGATGGGGCCATAGACAATCAAACTGGGAATCCGCCATAGACCCTTATCTCTTCTCGCCTGAATGACCTTGATGGGGCCATAGACAATCAAACTGGGAGTCCGCCATAGACCCTTATCTCTTCTCGCCTGAATGACCTTGATGGGGCCATAGACAATCAAACTGGGAGTCCGCCATAGACCCTTATCTCTTCTCGCCTGAATGACCTTGATGGGGCCATAGACAATCAAACTGGGAGTCCGCCATAGACCCTTATCTCTTCTCGCCTGAATGACCTTGATGGGGCCATAGACAATCAAACTGGGAGTCCGCCATAGACCCTTATCTCTTCTCGCCTGAATGACCTTGATGGGGCCATAGACAATCAAACTGGGAGTCCGCCATAGACCCTTATCTCTTCTCGCCTGAATGACCTTGATGGGGCCATAGACAATCAAACTGGGAATCCGCCATAGACCCCTATCTCTTCTCTCTGTGGCTTGAGTGACCTTGAATGCTGTGGGGCCATAGACAATCAACTGGGGCCACAAAGAGCGCGTGGTCTATATCATATTCCTAGTTGGATTGTGTATGTGTACGGTTTCAATTTAAACTGACAAATACAACTATTGCTTATTAGATTAGATTATTATTAACAGTACGAGTAAGTCCAGGGTTCGATTCCCTGGAGTGTGCAAACACTGAATACTCAATTACACACATGCTGTTAGTTAAAGACATATTTTCAAACAGGAATGAAGCTGTATAATGGATAGAGAGAATACTGATTGCCTACGGTTACGGGGCTGACGAATCAGGTGCTGAAACTGAAAGTTACAGTTGATAACAGTTGATTAAAACAAAGCCTAGTGAAGCAATAACTTAATTTACAAATAAAAACAATGAAGAACACGCTAGCAAATAAAAAATATGAAATAGTTTACTATGAATCAAAGAGTGAACGGATGGTATTTAAAGAATTGAAATTGATTTTTGGTGGTTCTACAAAAAATTAATGATTAGTTAAAATAATCATACACCATTAAGTTGTGGCAAAAAAAAATAGAAGAACATAAAAGTCAACTAAATTAAATAATTGTCTCTATGAACAATTTAAAAAATTGGCTCCATTTTTAACAAAAATCGAAAATTCCTTATCAAAAACATGCAGTATAAATTCATAGTTGAGTTTTTTTCACAAATTATGTTGAATAGCTGACACTAAACGTTTAATTAATTAATTATTATGAATATTTATTCGTCGCAACAGGTCTGATATTCTTTCATCACGATGCGAAATCTGCCAGCATTGACTGTGTCTGATAGAACGTGCAGAGTGTACTTGCTCTCGTTCAGCATGTGGCTCACCATCTGTTAGGGCAGGCAGTGGGGGGCTATTGTTTGCGAGTGTACACAGGGAGCTGGAGGTGCGGCAGGGGCCGGAGCGAGTTTACATTGTAAGAGTGAAGTAGGCGGAAGGGGGTTGGCCGGGCAGGGTCTAGTAGAGCGAGTGTACATTGTGAGTGAGGTTGGCGGAAGGGGTTGGGGCAGGGGCCGGAGCCAGTGTACATTGTGAGTGAGGTTGACGGAAGGAATTTGGAACAGGGGCCGGAGCGAGTGTACATTGCGAGTGAGGTTGACGGAAGGGGGTTGGAACAGGGGCCGGAGCCAGTGTACATTGTGAGAGTGAGGTTGGCGGAAGGGGGTTGGGGCAGGGGCCGGAGCCAGTGTACATTGTGAGAGTGAGGTTGGCGGAAGGGGGTTGGGGCAGGGGCCGGAGCCAGTGTACATTGTGAGAGTGAGGTTGGCGGAAGGGGGTTGGGGCAGGGGCCGGAGCCAGTGTACATTGTGAGAGTGAGGTTGGCGGAAGGGGGTTGGGGCAGGGGCCGGAGCCAGTGTACATTGGGAGTGAGGTTATCGGAAGGGAGTTGGGGCAGGGGCCGGAGCGAGTGTACATTGTGAGTGAGGTTGGCGGAAAGGCGGTTGGGGCAGGGGCCGGAGCCAGTGTACATTGTGAGTGGGGTTGGTCGGAGGGGCTGGAGCGACTGCACAATGTAAGTAGGATTAAATGGTTGCAGCCTTACCTCATCGCTAATGCAGACGGTGATGTCCCCGGGCCCGGACACGAGTATCTGTGTGATTTTGTCGCTGTCAGATTGAAACAGGTTGGTAACCTTGGCGAAGAGCTCCGGATAGGTGAGCTGGTTCAGGTACACCGGGTGAAACACTGTAGGAAAAATAAAGTCGAATGCGTGCGAAATAAAATTATCAAGCAGTTTTTCTCGGATAAAAAGATAGGAGTCGTGGCGGAAGGAAGATAATAAGATAATTTGCTAAGCTCTGCTCTCAGGAAGTCACACCTGACTCAAAGAATTGAAACAAAAAAATTGTCTCTTTGATCACAAAAAGCGACGCACAAACAATAAACAGAATATGCCTGTGCTCAGGTGGCCCTTTTTAGCGCCTAAAAATATTTTCTACTTCGCAAGAATTGACGGACAAGCTGCGAAACGTAATAATCCTAAGCGAAAATCCCTCACAGCGCTTCAGGTCAGAGACCGGGTATGCCTTGACTTGCTTGAAGTGAACGGAACAGGCAAATCTCGAAATCCCACGAGAAAAGATCCGCTCCACACGTATTCACAATAATACAGATCCGCCTCACACGTATTCACCGCACGTCAAATCCGCACCCGCATTCACGACACCCCCAAATCCGCACCCGCATTCACGACACCCTTAAATCCGCACCCGCATTCACGACACCCCCAAATCCGCACCCGCATTCACGACACCCCCAAATCCGCACCCGCATTCACGACACCCCCAAATCCGCACCCGCATTCACGACACCCCCAAATCCGCACCCGCATTCACGACACCCCCAAATCCGCACCCGCATTCACGACACCCCCAAATCCGCACCCGCATTCACGACACCCCCAAATCCGCACCCGCATTCACGACACCCCAAATCCGCACCCGCATTCACGACACCCCCAAATCCGCACCCGCATTCACGACACCCCAAATCCGCACCCGCATTCACGACACCCCCAAATCCGCACCCGCATTCACGACACACGCAAATCCGCACCCGCATTCACGACACACCCAAATCCGCACCCGCATTCACGACACCCCCAAATCCGCACCCGCATTCACGACACCCCCAAATCCGCACCCGCATTCACGACACCCCCAAATCCGCACCCTCGCATTCACCACACCCCCAAATCCGCCCCCCTCGCATTCACCACACCCCAAATCCGCCCCTCGCATTCACCACACCCCAAATCCGCCCCCCTCGCATTCACCACACCCCAAATCCGCCCCCTCGCATTCACCACACCCCAAATCCGCCCCCTCGCATTCACCACACCCCAAATCCGCCCCCTCGCATTCACCACACCCCAAATCCGCCCCCTCGCATTCACCACAACCCAAATCCGCCCCCTCGCATTAGCCACGGTAAAATGGAGTTGCCTACCATTCTCAGTTTCCTGACCAACGTAAAACAGCAGGCGAGCCCTGCAAGGCCGCTGCATGATTGCGTTGCACAATCTGATACCGTCACCAACTCCGCAAATTTCAATTAAATCGGCGCGCGACAATTGCAACATATCGGCGCCGTTGTATTGTTGAAATGCGCGTATTAGATTAGGCGAAAACCGATTGCGCTCCAGCCAATCGGACACCTGCTGCGGAGAGCTAGCGTTCGTCAGAGGCTCAGGCGGAGACGCCGAAGGACCAGCGGCGCTAGAGGTCTCCGGCGTCTTCGGGTCGCAGTCGCTACCGCTGCCGCCGCCGCTGGCGCCAACAAAACCCGACGGCGAGTGTCGATTGCTGGCCGATGCGACACCGCTGGAGCCACCGCAGCGAGCCTCTTGCTTGCTGCGGGTGACAAATAAGCAGAATTAACAACGGAGTACAGTTCAAAATCCACTAAATGAAACTGCCTAATCTCCTAATGCAACTGCCTAATCTCCAAATGCAGCTTCCTAATCTCCTAATGCAACTACTCACTCTTCTAATGCAACTGCCTAATCTCGTAATACAACTGCCTATTCTCCTAATGCAACTGCCTAATTTACTAATGCAACTGCCTAATCTCCTAATGCCACTGCCTAATCTCCTAATGCAACTGCCTAATCTCCTAATACAACTACTCACTCTCATAATGCTATTGCCTAATTTACTAATGCAACTGCCTATTCTCCTAATACAACTGCCTAATTTACTAATGCAACTGCCTATTATTCTAATGCAACTACCTAATCTCCTAATGCCACTGCCTAATCTCCTAATGCAACTGCCTAATCTCCTAATGCAACTGCCTAATCTCCTAATACAACTTCCTAATTTACTAATTCAACTGCCTATTCTCCTAATGCAACTGCCTAATCTCCTAATGCAACTGCCTAATCTCCTAATACAACTTCCTAATCTCCTAATACAACTACTCACTCTCCTAATGCTATTGCCTTATCTTCTAATGCAACTGCGTAATCTCCCAGTGCAACTGCCTGCAGCAGCAGATGAGGCGTGTTTAGTCAACCTCATGTTTGCAAGCATCGATAGGCCATAATAAAACTAAATGGACATTAATTACATTGATTAATATGTGCAGGGCCCCTCCCGATTCTTTTACAGAATTGATAATCGTACAACTCATTTTGAATGCGTGCCGAATCTAGGCAAACACATTTGTTATAATACACGTATTTTTCATAATATTTAACGCGAACTAATTTTTGTTTAAACTAACAAATTTTAGTATAAATAAAAGCGCTTTCGGCGGAGGAGAGACCAACCTCGAGCATCGCGGTTCCTTAAGAAAGAAAGCCAGTATCGAATAGTAAGAGTTCCGAGTAAACGTTATTGAAGATTGTTTTCCGAGTTATTCATTTGCATAAGTAAAAGTGAAGTAGGCCGAAGCGTATACAGTATATACTACTGAGAAGTGGAAGTAGTAAGAAACTACGAAGTAGATCCTAAATCGATACATGTAAGAATGACCGGAGGCTGTGATCCTCTGATCTCGGTAACGTCCAGGACTAAAAATACATACAATACATATACCAGTAAGCCAATGTACCTCTCAGGTCAAATTACTAGTAGAACGCTACCAGAATAACAGTAAACGCTACCAGAAATACAGAAGAACGATACTCGTAAGGGCTAGATAGTAGTTCACAGATCAAATACTCGGACTTATACTCAGAATAAATACTCAGACTAATTCTAAGAAACATTTCTCAGACTTATTCTAAGATTAATAAACTCATAATTTTTTAATAGAATAATCTTGGTGGCAGCTACCAACATTAGGACATTTATAAAGACAGAAGTTCATCCCTGTTACAACTTGGGAGGCTTGGGATTAGAGTCATGTTACCTGCTAATCCACCCGTGACCTAAATAAGGCAGGAGCAACTGCAGTCGCGTTAGGCAATGGGAAAAAAAGAAATAATAGACAGAAAGGCAGTCATCAGAGGCGGGAGCAGGTGAGAACAGAGCTAAAACTTTCTTTTCTGCTCTTTGTACCAATTTTAGCTGAATTATTAATTTATAAATCACAAAGCCATCCCTGTTCGAATACCGAATTGCTATCCCGCATAACCTAGTTCCTAATGCAAAATTTCACTTGCTAAATCTATAATTCCGATGTCGAAACATATTAAATACCCTAAATCCCATATCATAGATCGGAACTCCCCATATTATAGATCCCATATCCTAGATTCCAAATTCCGATATTATAGATCCGAAATGCGAAATCCCATATTACAGATCTGAAATCAAATATTATAGATTCCAAATCCCATATTATAGATCCCAAATCACCATGTCATAGATCTGAAATCCTATATTATAGATACCAAAATCTTCATATCTTAGCTCCCAAATCCCCATATTATAGATCCCAAATCCCCATATTATAGATCGGAAATCCTATATCATAGATCCCAAATCCCCATATCTTAGATTCTAAATCCCCATATAATCGATCTGAAATCCCATATTAAAGACGTGAAATCCCATATTATAGATCCAGAATTCCCATATCATGGATCCAAAATCCCATATCTTAGATTCCAAATTCCCATATCTTAGATCCCAAATCGCCATATCTTAGATTCCGAAATCCCATATTATAGATCCCAAAGCCTCATATCTTAGATCCCAAATCCCCATATCTTAGATTCCAAATTCCCATATCTTAGATCCCAAATCCCCATATCTTAGATCCCAAATCCCCATATCTTAGATTCCGAATTCCCATATCTTAGATTCCAAATTCCCATATCTTAGATTCCAAATCCCCATATCTAAGATTCCGAAATCCCATATTATAGATCCCAAAACCTCGTATCTTAGATCCCAAATCCCCATATCTTAGATTCCAAATCCCCATATCTTAGATTCCAAATCCCCATATCTTAGATTCCAAATCCCCATATCTTAGATCCCAAATCCCCATATCTTAGATCCCAAATCCCCATATCTTAGATTCCGAATTCCCATATCTTAGATTCCAAATTCCCATATCTTAGATTCCAAATCCCCATATCTAAGATTCCGAAATCCCATATTATAGATCCCAAAACCTCGTATCTTAGATCCCAAATCCCCATATCTTAGATTCCAAATCCCCATATCTTAGATTCCAAATCCCCATATCTTAGATCCCAAATCCCCATATCTTAGATTCCGAATTCCCATATCTTAGATCCCAAATCTCCATATTCCAGATTTTGATTTACATGAACTGAGATCAAATGACAGTCAGATTGCAAAGCTTACATTGACACGCCAGAATATTGAGCCTGGGCCTGAGCCAGAGCCTGCTGCTGCTGATGATGACGCACTAGCGGTTGCTGGGCAGGCCGCGGCAGGTCGCCGATTGAGAAGGCGGCAACGTCGCGCTGCCCGCTGATATCAATGTCACCTCCGGTGCCGCCGCTATCCGCCCCATCAGACAGCACGTTCAATGGTAAGAATGGAGTATAGGGCAGGGGCGGCTGGTATTTGCTTCGCTCAGCGTCTGAGCGCTTCTCCACCTTTTCCCTATCGGTCTTGTGCTTCCGGTCGGCGCCTTTCGGCTTGAACACTTTCACCTGGGTGGGGACCGAAACAGTTAGACTTTGCTGGCCAACTGGTTCTAGTCGACACTGTCGACACTTTCATCACACTGGCACTCCCTCAAATCACACTGGCACTCCCTCAAATCACACTGGCACTCTACCAAATCACACTGTCACTCTCCCAAATCACACTGGCACTCCCCCAAATCACACTGTCACTCTAACAAATCACACTGTCACTCTCCCAAATCACACTGGCACTCTCCCAAATCACACTGTCACTCTCCCAAATCACACTGTCACTCTCCCAAATCACACTGGCACTCTCCCAAATCACACTGGCACTCTCCCAAATCACACTGGCACTCTCCCAAATCACACTGGCACTCTACCAAATCACACTGTCACTCTCCCAAATCACACTGGCACTCCCCCAAATCACACTGTCACTCTCCCAAATCACACTGTCACTCTCCCAAATCACACTGGCACTCTCCCAAATCACACTGTCACTCTCCCAAATCACACTGTCACTCTCCCAAATCACACTGGCACTCTCCCAAATCACACTGGCACTCTCCCAAATCACACTGGCACTCTCCCAAATCACACTGGCACTCTACCAAATCACACTGTCACTCTCCCAAATCACACTGGCACTCCCCCAAATCACACTGTCACTCTCCCAAATCACACTGTCACTCTCCCAAATCACACTGGCACTCTCCCAAATCACACTGGCACTCTCCCAAATCACACTGGCACTCTCCCAAATCACACTGGCACTCTCCCAAATCACACTGGCACTCTCCCAAATCACACTGGCACTCTCCCAAATCACACTGGCACTCTCCCAAATCACACTGGCACTCTCCCAAATCACACTGGCACTCTCCCAAATCACACTGGCACTCTCCCAAATCACACTGTCACTCTCCCAAATCACACTGGCACTCTACCAAATCACACTGTCACTCTCCCAAATCACACTGGCACTCTCCCAAATCACACTGGCACTCTCCCAAATCACACTGGCACTCTCCCAAATCACACTGGCACTCTCCCAAATCACACTGGCACTCTCCCAAATCACACTGGCACTCTCCCAAATAACACTGGCACTCTCCCAAATCACACTGGCACTCTCCCAAATCACACTGGCACTCTCCCAAATCACACTGTCACTCTCCCAAATCACACTGGCACTCTCCCAAATCACACTGGCACTCTCCCAAATCACACTGGCACTCTCCCAAATAACACTGGCACTCTCCCAAATCACACTGTCACTCTCCCAAATCACACTGGCACTCTCCCAAATCACACCGACACTCTCCCAAATCACTGAGCCACTGAGCCAGCACTCACCTGAGCGGCAACGCTGCACAGCAAATCCCCAGCAGAGTGATCAAAGGTGTCAATCTGCAGCCGGAACGGGATGCCCTTCTCGCCGCCGTGTTTCCTAGCCGTGAACTCGGTGCTGATGCAGTGCAGTTTAACAAAAACGCCGCAGTTGACCTGCCTGCCCGTTGACAACATGGCGTTGCTGCTATCATTGCCGCCATCTGCGTCGCAGTCGATGTAGCCGCCGTCCCAGATTACTTCCGCGACGTTAATCTTTGACGGAACGGCGTACACCTGGCGAGCGTTATAGGATAGAGCAGCGTCCACGTCTAGGATTCTCTCCCCTGGCCGGCTCTGTCGCCAATAATCCATGTGCTCCTTCTCCATGAACTGCATCCGGCGCTCGTGGAAGCTCACTCGAAATACGCTCTTGAAAATGAGGCGATGAAGTTAAGAACACTTAATTGAGGCGCTTGAACAAACTCCTCAGTAGCTGTGGGGGATGCTGACTCACTACCTCAGTAGCATTGGGGATGCTGACTCACTACCTCAGTAGCATTGGGGATGCTGACTCACTACCTCAGTAGCATTGGGGATGCTGACTCACTACCTCAGTAGCATTGGGGATGCTGACTCACTACCTCAGTAGCATTGGGGATGCTGACTCACTACCTCAGTAGCATTGGGGATGCTGAGTCACTACCTCAGTAGCATTGGGGATGCTGACTCACTACCTCAGTAGCATTGGGGATGCTGACTCACTACCTCAGTAGCATTGGGGATGCTGACTCACTACCTCAGTAGCATTGGGGATGCTGAGTCACTACCTCAGTAGCTGTGGGGGATGCCGGCTTACCTCATACAGTAGCTTTGGGGAATACTGACCCACAAACACAGCAGCTGTGGGGGATGCTGACCCACCTCACACAATAGCTGTGGGGATGCTGACTCACCTCACACAGTAGCTGTGGGGATGCTGACTCACATCACACAGTAGCTGTGGGCGATGCTGACCCAACAACTCAGCCTCCCCAGATAGGATAAAAAATCTATTTAAATTTTACCTTTAACAGCCGCGACTTCTCCCCCGTATTGTTGTAGTTCATCTTCACTTCGTATGGCTGGCCTGTACATTAGTAAGTTAAACGATTTGCGTCAAGAGACTTGCATTCGATATTTTTCAGAACAGTTGAAACAGAATTCCGGTTTAAACCGGTTTCACATAAATGACAGATAAGACTCTTTCAAAGTCCCGCATAAATCAGGGAACTCTCACTTGATATGTAAGGGAAAATTCAATACAACACATCAAGCTTGACTAATGAGACTTTTTAGGTGATTGCTTTTCGAAGCTGGTTTAATCCTATAAATTTACTAACTTCCTCTGAAACGCATCTACATCAAGTTAGCCTAATCTCTTGTAAATTGTTCCTATTGCTCGTTTCAGCACCCAAGGTGGACTCTATTCAATGCATTTTTAATGCCATTAACCTCTTCAAGACTGGGCCCAAAATTTTTCATCTCCGTTCCAGTCGGATGGTAAGCAGTGCTTACCATAGACTATTTGGCTTCTGACTGAGCCATAGATATTTTTTCTCTCCGTTCCGGTCGGCATGGTAAGCAATGCTTATCAATAGACATTCAGTCGGCTGGGGTAGAAAAATAAGCAAAAATGTACATTTAAGTAGCCTGTTTCTAGACTGAAAGCACACTGGTCCCTGTACAAGAGGAATGGGCAACACGAACAGTATAAGAAACGTTCTTTTCCTAGCCCCAGTCAGTTCAAACAGAGAAGCTGATCCATCTCCTTACTCGTCTAGCTTTTTGACAGCTTATTCAGTCGTGCTTTATACTACAGTGGTTCTTTGACTCCTTAAGTTTTCGTTTCCTATACTTTATCTGTCTCAGTCTGGTTTGAGCCGAATACTAAAATCAGTTCTCAAAGAGCTTTGAAATGGCCCAAGTGGACGAAATGTCTGAACTCATGACATCGGACGACGAGGACTACCTCTTATCAGATGATTCTTCTGGTGAGTCAGATGTTCTGGACAGTGTTGATGAGGACGTACAGGTTGCTGATGAGTTGTCGTGGCGGCCTGCTATCGTTGGGAACGACGCATCGACGAGAGATATCGAGTTTTTCGGAACACCTGGCCTGAATCCTGGAATAATAGTGCCTGCCGATGTTGAGAACTCAACTTCCTTCTTCTTAGGTTTATTCCTGTCTGATTCGTTGTTTGAAGATCTAGCTATGTGGACTAACCGTAGAGCTTGGGCAGCAATTCATTCATTGGATGCTGATGACCTGCCTGTGAGTTTTTTACAGTGGAACGAATGTAGCGCAAACGAAGTCAAGAAGTTGATTGGCATGTACCTGTACATGGGAAGCAACAAGAAGACTGAGATGAATGACTACTGGAGTACTGGCAGCTACCACTCGACACCATACTTTCAAGCACCTGAGGCGCTCTCTAGAGACCGCTTCAAGCAATTGCTCGGCTTTCTTCGCTTTTATGATTGCCTTGAGGATCCCACACCTGGTGATCCGTTGTACAAGATTCGTCCATTTTTGAACAATTTGCGTGACACCTGCGTGAACATCTACAGACCTGACGAAGAAATAAGTGTTGACGAATCGTTGGTTCTTTACAAAGGACGATTAGGCTTCAAGCAATACATTCCAACTAAGCGCGCCAGGTATGGCATCAAGGTGTACTGTGCTTGTGAGTCTGAAACAGGCTACTTGTTCAACTTTCGAGTTCATGCTACTCCGGAGGAGAATCGTAGATTTGCTTTAGATCCACAAAGCGGAAACCTGTCATTCAGCGAAAAAATTGCTGTCGAGCTTTGCCAAGATCTGTTGGACCAAGGCTACCGCATTTTTGCCGACAAGTGGTTTGGTTCTAATCGGTTGGCTATGTACCTCCTGGATCGAGATACTCATCTGACTTGCACCATACGAGCTGACCGAGGCGTGCCGATTGAGCTCAGGCAGTTAAATGTGCCGCCCAATGATGTCGGCTTCATGCGCAAGGGTGCCGTACTGGCCGCAAAGATTGTTGAAAGAAAGGAAAGCGGTCTAAAAACGTTGTATTTGCTGGACACAAAGGAGGCAGCATCAAAAGTTCCAGTCCGACGAATCGCCCGAGGTGGAGCAGCGGCTGCAGTGCAGAAGTGCCGCTCAGCTTTGAGTTACAACCGCTGCATGGGCGGCGTCGATCGAATGGACGGCCACATGCAGCCCTACCAGCCTGCTCGGAAAACCAGAAAATGGTTTTTGAAACTTGGTTTGCACCTGTGCTTGCAGATGGTCCGAAATGCTTGGATTGTATACTGTAAGTGCGGCGGCCGAAAGGTGTTCGTTAAGTTTCTGGAAGCCAGCATTCGTGAATTCGTGCAGAGCACTGGGATGAGCAGAAGGCGAGCAGCCGCTGCAGCTCAAGCCTTCGGCCAAGTCAGCTTGCATTTCCCAATGCGAATTGCGGCCCGAGAAAGTCAGCCAAGGCCAACTAAGCGGTGTCGCGTCTGCTACCGAGCTGAAAGAATCAAACGATCAATTTACTGCTGCCCTGCGTGTCCAGGTGAACCAGGACTGTGTCTGGAGACCTGCTTTCAGCAATGGCATTCTTGAATTCTTGACAGTTTTTGTTCCCAGTGCACGCATGCTGGAAGAATATTTCCTGCTATATTCCCTTCTATACGTGTGCCTGAAAGAAAATTGAGGAAATGGGTTTCTCCCAGTTAGCTTCTTCTTTCTGAGACTATAATTAAAAATTAATTCAGAATACTAGTGGCGCTAACATCTCGAGTTGCTGAGAATGCGCCATAAGAATTGTTTGAATGAATGCCAAAAACGAATCGTTTGTATACTTCGTGATAAAACATCTTTAAAGATCTAAGAAACAAGTGATAGTAATTAAATAACATTTACTTTTTATGTTATCAATTCTGTCCTGCTCCAAATACGGGTTTATGCGGGGGCAAAGAGGGCAACTGCCCCCCAAACAACTTACATCTGTGGCGCCCCCAGCTGCGCAGCTCGCCTTTGTTGTGTCTTTTCCCTTTGCTGCCGCCTCCTAGGTACAAAAATTCTGCACTACTTAATAATTTCCTGGGTCAAAAAAATCTGCATCCGCCTCTGTTCTGCTGACATTTTTCATGTCCCAGTTTTCATGTTTGCATCATACGCTGGTACGAGTAGATTGTTTCTCTTCAGAAAATTTTAATTAACTTACGCGTACGGTGTTACTCAATTTATTCTTACTCAATTGTTTTCTCACTCAGCAAAAATATACATCAAATTTATATAAACGAAAACTGATCTTACTGTATACAGTTGTATTTCAAGGAAGCTGAAATTTTTGTACCGTCTGTTGGTTATTTTGATTGAGAAAGAGATCTAAACTACGAGTAAAAAAATCAGGGAAGCTATCGTTCTAATAGTTCTGCTTACCATAGCCGACCGGAACGGAGTGTGAATTTTACCATAGATTATATTTGATCTGAATCATCTGACTTCTGCCTAGACTGAAACTAGGGTGTGCGCATGGTAAGCAGTGCTTACCATCAGACTTTTGGAGGTTAAGCATTAAGAAACTCGAATTTCACATCGCTTGGATTGAATGTTACTTGTCTTCTTGTGAGCCCTATCTAGTCACTCCTCAGCTAACAAGTCACTCCCCTAACCTAGTCACTCTCCCTTACCTAGTCACTCTCCCTACCTAGTCACTCCCCTACCTAATCACTCCCCCTACCTAGTCACTCCCCATACCTAGTCACTCCTACCAAATCACTCCCCCCTACCTAGTCACTCCCCCTACCTAGTCATTTCACCTACCTAGTCACTCCCCAATAGTCCCCATACCTAGTCAGTCCTCAGCTAACTAGTCATCCCCCTACCTAGTCACTCCCCATACCTAGTCACTCCCCATACCTAGTCACTCCCCATACCTAGTCACTCCTCAGCTAACTAGTCACTCCTCAGCTAACTAGTCACTCCTCCCCTACCTAGTCACCCCCTACCTAGTCACTCCCCATACCTAGTCATTCCCCCTACCTAGTCACTCCCCCTACCTAGTCACTCCCCCTACCTAGTCACTCCCCCTACCTAGTCATTCCCCCTACCTAGTCACTCCCCCTACCTAGTCACTCCTCAACTAACTAGTCACTCCTCCCCTACCTAGTCACCCCCTACCTAGTCACTCCCCATACCTAGTCACTCCCCATACCTAGTCACTCCCCCTACCTAGTCATTCCCCCTACCTTACTACCTAGTCACTCCCCCTACCTAGTCACTCCCCATACCTAGTCACTCCCCATACCTAGTCACTCCCCATACCTAGTCACTCCCCATACCTAGTCACTCCCCAATAGTCCCCATACCTAGTCACTCCCCAATAGTCCCCATACCTAGTCACTCCCCAATAGTCCCCATACCTAGTCACTCCCCAATAGTCCCCATACCTAGTAACTCCCCAATAGTCCCCATACCTAGTCACTCCTCAGCTAACTAGTCACCCCCTACCTAGTCACTCCCCATACCTAGTCACTCCCCCTACCTAGTCACTCCCCATACCTAGTCACTCCCCATACCTAGTCACTCCTCAGCTAACTAGTCACTCCTCAGCTAACTAGTCACCCCCTACCTACCTAGTCATTCCCCCTACCTAGTCACTCCCCCTACCTAGTCACTCCCCATACCAAGTCACTCCTCAGCTAACTAGTCACTCCTCAGCTAACTAGTCACCCCCTACCTAGTCACTCCCCATACCTAGTCATTCCCCCTACCTAGTCACTCCCCCTACCTAGTCACTCCCCATACCTAGTCACTCCCCATACCTAGTCACTCCCCATACCTAGTAACTCCCCAATAGTCCCCATACCTAGTCACTGCTCAGCTAACTAGTCACCCCCCTACCTAGTCACTCCCCTTATCATGGAAATCAGGCCTCACCCTGGTTCAAATACGTGAGCGGCTCCTCATTAACTTTGACAGCAGGCGAAGTGCCAGCCGCCATTACAAACTGGAATTTAGAGTTAGACGAGCCGCCGTCTCTAGCCAGACTGCTCAAGTCAAGCTGTCGCTCTAGAGCTGAAAAATTAGTCGAATCGCTACCCTCTGGTGAGATGAATCTTCCCGCGCTCGCGGCGCCGCCAACGCCGCCAACAGGCCCAGGCGATAGCGACATAATAGCGTCCGACATGTTGAAAGCTGACGAAGATAAATCGACGCCTAAACCAGATAAAGAGCCTTCAAATGTTGCAGCTAAGCCCTGATCAATGTCTTCCATCTGCCACTCAGTGTTTGGTGTCATTGATCTTGGCGACTGCTGCTGATGCTGCTGTCTGGAAGAAACAGCCGACGATGTGTAAATTCCGCCGCCGATTGTGCCAGATGATGATGTAGCAGCTGTTGAAGACTTAGCATAAGCCATTCCTGGGTCTGCTGATGCTGCGATGATGTCGATGATGCTGCATAGTTTTTATTGTTGAGTGCAGAGTTGCTTAATGAAGCATTATTATTAGACTAGATTGGTGTTTCATGCACATACATGGCCAACACCCGGCCAACCCAGTAAGTCGCAAAAATGCTGACCCGAAAAGATACATACATAGTACTAATTAGATGACGAGGAATTTAGCAGTGATGTTACAGTCATAGTTACTCCTGCCGTTTGCCCACAATTACGTTATTATTTGCTTTAGGTTCTTTCATAGGTAAATTCGCGATTTTGGTTAAAAGGTTGGGTAAAATTTCGAAGTTGGACATGTATGTTCATGCAGCATAGTGTGTGTGTCATGGCATGTTAACTTGGATTTTAGGATCCTGAATTTTCAACTTTTGAAAGGCAATGTTTTTTTTTAAACTGGCTTTTTAAAGAGGACTTTCTTAGCTCTGATGCTACCCATGGAAAGACAATAGAGACCAGGCTCTATAGAAAGCTTGGCATGCCTCCTACTAACTGCAATAGGTGTTCCATTTTAGCACCACTGACAACACTAAGATCCAGCTGTTAAGGGAAGCTTTAGAGCCCATTTAGCACTATGGGCTAGAGGCAGCCCCCTTGATAACAACCTACTTTGCTGCTCTGGATGCCTGTAATTCTCTTAGATGCTGCTACCTAGAGCTGCTAAGCAAAAATATAAAATGAAAATCAAGTAGGGTTTGGTCTCCTTTTGTTTAGAAATGAGGTTTATATCTTTATAATCTATTTAGAACATAAGATTATTAAAATAAAAACTTATTTTATATCAATAATAATTAATCTAATTAGTTGATATTCAACCTTATTCAAAGAAATATTTTAAACTATATTTCAAGACTAACTGCCATTTAATTGAAAAATTAAAGTAAAAATGCTAATATTAATAGCTATATAATTGTGCAACCCCTCTGATTTATACCAGCTATGCAACTTACTTTTTAACCAAAAATATAACTTACCTATAATAGAGATCTAAATAACAATTAATTAAAAAATTGGATAAATGGTAGGAGTAACTGTGATTGTATTATTAAGGCTAAATGCTATAATCTAATTCCTTATATAATTAGTCTTACATATATATTTTTAAGGTAGGTATTTTTTTACTTTATACTTATATTTTGGCTAAGCCTTTGACCTAACTATTAATAAGTTTTTGTTTGTTTGAGTACATGACTTTAAATTAACTTTTTTTCAAAAATAGTTTTAGCAATTAGAATTCAAAAGGTACAAAATCTGCATGTTTCAATAGCTTGTTATAGTAGGAGCCTATAAAAGATGTCCCCCCAATGAGAGGCGAAGATTGCTAGTTAGGGCCTAAAAATATAGCCTAATTAAAATAGGCCTAAATATAGTAGGGCCTAATATTAGGCCCTATTAGACAAGGTAAATTGGCCTAGGCCTACCCTTGCTTACTTTATATTATTTCTTTACTTATATAAATAATTGCATAGGCCTAGTTTAAGCCTAAAAATTGTTTATAAGTATAAAGACAAAAACCTCAATTTTAAAATAAAAAATGGTATCTGCATAACTTGATTTGTCATTTTATTATATAAACAAATATTCGATAAATTAAAAATAAAATTCTATTTTACTAGGGCTAGATTTTTTATTAAATAATTTAATCATTAATAATATAAGGATTCATGTTAGACTTAGGGCTAAGTCTAATATCTATAAAAAATTATAGGCCTACATATTTTGTCCTACAATGCTGAAATACTATTACTAGGGCCTACTAGGCTTATTAAAGCCTAGGCCTATTATTAGGCCCCTATAAAAAGTCAAATTTAGATTTAACTAAATAACTTACACCTAAGCTTATCCAAAATCTAGAAAGCATTTTAAATAGTACTAACTATAACTAATAAGAAATAAGATTATATGTCTATATTTTATAGGGCCTAATAAAAATAGGTCTAGGGTCCTACTAGACTAGGCCCTAGGCTTAAGCCCTACTAACCTAATGGGCTAAGCCCTTAAGCCAATAGATTTCTTAACAATATTTAGTTAGGCATATAGGCCCTAATTGGTCTAGTAAAACAATTGAGTACTTATACTATAATAGCAAATATACCAAGTAGCTATATGCAGACTATCTATGTGTTATACTGACTTATGACTATTTTATTGAATTAACATATAGGTCTAAAATTCTAGTTCTAGTAGTTAAAGTTAATCTAAAATCTACCCTAATTAAATCTAAAAAAACATATTAGCTACCTTGTCCTAGGCCTAGCCAAATGAAACTTAACAATTTAATAACTAAAAATTTCAACAAATAGAGTTCATTTTCAGCTATGGCCTACTACTTTCCAATAGGCCTAATATAATAGGCAACCATACATTACATACACATACAGATGCAGATAAAGAAGTTAGGCCAAGCTATTATTCGCTCATGATAGGGCCTACTTGTGCTGTAGTTGTAGATAAGGCCTTGAGCTGTGGCCTAATTATAACAGGCTTAGGCCTACTAAAAATCGTTAACATTCGAAACTTAATCAACTGATCCACCAAAAGCATAGATAGTCCTAATAATCTCAACAGAACAGAATTAATGGTCACGTGATCAGATTCTAGATTGGCTACAAATTGACCTTACAATCCTTAAGGGCCAAATTAATTTCAGTTGATTTTATCGCAAATTTCGGTTAATGGGTTTGGGTTAACGGCAAGGTCGTCCTTGGGTTAGGGTTAAACTGTTGAAGGTACAAAATATTTTTTTTAAAGTACAATTTCTTCGAATCTCAAAATTCAAAATGCTCCGCAGTTTTAATTAATCAAATCTTTCTTTGAGAAACGGCTTGTCTCAGTTAATTTAATCATAGCTTCGATTGGTGGCGGCGAACTACCTTTTGTGATATATCTAGTTTCGGGATTAATTATCGATTTGGGAGGGAACGTAATTTATCAAGAAATTATCGGTCGCACTCTATCAGACCATCTCAGGGTACCGCTCTTCGGCTGGACAGTATAAGCAGTATAGCCTTAGCCCTATTATCGCAGCTACCGTGAGTATAAGTTATTTGGGACTATGTGTCAGCGGAAATAGAGGGACCAGTCACTCCACTCCGCCTGTTAGGAGTTCGCGGGCGTTGAGCCGATTTATTCCGCGCCAGACGCTGAGTCATTTATCGGTCAAAAGTCCAAGTGAATCATAGTCTGCAGTCGGACAAAGACCTAGAGAGACAAAGAGCCTCGCGGAAATCTAGAGTCCCCGCGAGACATAGCCCAAGGAAATTATAGGGCACGCGAGACGATCAGCCCATTAATTCCGTTCGGCACTAGATTTCGACATATCCGCGATAGACTACTTGTTAGTAGCAAAGTCGGAACTAGATTAATAAATAATTCCGGACAAGACTATATATATTTAAAACCTTTTATATTTGGTGTCATTAGCGTTGGGATTTGATCCAAGCCGTGAACCTTTTAATACGAGTAATTTCCGACCTTTTACATTTGGTTTGCAGCGGTGGAATTCAGTAAGTAACACCGTCAAGTTCAATACCTTTGAGGGCTATTACATTTGGTGTGGAATCAGCGTTGGAATTAAAGTGAATTGAAGTTTCAATAACTTTTAAGGCCTTTTCACACTATATTAATAATTAAGTTATACGAACTATAAAGTATCTGTATATAAAGTTTAAGAACGAATTTATTTGCATAATTACGAATGAGTTAAAATATGCGCAACAATAGCAGTAGGGTATGGATCGAAATGAAAATAATATTAAACTAGCTATCTGCCCCGCCCCATGGGGGACCAATAGATAATGAAAGTTGTAAAAAGTTTTGAATAACCTTCATACACCGCACGTATTGACCTTGTACACAGTACCTAGCTATTGCTAATTGTTCTGTTGTTGAATTAACGAACGCAGAAACAAGATAGATAATTATCCGGTCGCTCGGTGGCACCAAAAGAAGGGGTTTGGCCAATAGGAGGGCGGCTCGTATATTTATGCACGCGGGGAAGGAAAGTTCTAGAAAGACCGGGGAAGGAAACTTCTGGAACTATGCGTAAACAAGTCCGCGGTGGAAGTTTCTAGAAACGCTGTCCCCGAACTACCCCTACGCATCGCATGCCTTTGCAATACACAACATTCTTCCCCTCCTTCAAGGAGTCCAACAGTCCCCAAGCTTCACTTTAATCAGTCCCAGCGGCAGTTCATGAAGCGTATCGGCGGGTGCCTGGCTCGCTCAGATCGGCGGGGCGCTGCTGTTCTTGCCGGAGGCTCCGCCGCCGGTGCCGCCGGTGCCGCCGGTGCCGGCTCCGGTCGTTGGCGCCGAGTCCACCAGTGGGTCGAACCGCTCTCTCGGCTGCGCCGGGTGCGGCGTTCGGATCAGCCGCTGCTGGTTCCATCTGGTGCCGTCGCTGAGCTCGACCGCGTGGTGTCCCGCCTGATGGAGCACTTGTAGTGGCCGTGAGAGGCGGGTACCCAGCTTGCCCTTCTTGGTGGGCCGTCGGATTCTCACCCAATCGCCGGGGTGGAACGTCTCGGGGCGGGCCCTTCGTCTGGCATCGGTGTAGGCCTTGATCCGCTGCTGCCGCGCCTCGATTTGCTGCCGCAGTGCCTGAGGCGTCGCCTCGGTCGTTGTCATTCCCCCTCCGGGAGACAGCATGGTGATCGCGGTGCGCCACTTCCGACCCAGCATGAGCTCGGCCGGTGACTTGCCCGTCAGGCTGTGCTTGGAGCTCCGGTAGGCAGACAAGAAGTTGGTCACGGCGTCTTGAAACGGCCTGTTCTCCACCATGGCCGCTCTGATGCTGGCGAGTAGCGACCGATTGAGACGCTCCGTCTGGCCGTTGGTCTGCGGATGGTAGAGGCTGGTCTTGACGTGCCGGATGCCCTGCTCGGCCAGGAAGTCCGAGAACTCGCTCGATGATGCCGTCCTTCTCCATCTTGTCGAGTTCGGCACCGACCTGCTCCTGTCGCATGAGGGGCAGGCGGCGGAGTGGCTGCTGGACGGGTCGCGCTGCTGGGTCGACCTTGGGCTGGTGCACAGCGCCGGCGCAGCATCCTATCGCACCGCTGAAGGTCGTTGGGTACCGCGCCTGCAAGTCCGCCGTCAAGTCGCTGACCTCCGCGATTCCGGGCGGCTGCCCGCTAAGGTCGACTCGGAAGCCCAGCTTCTCCATCAGGTCTCTACCGACGATGTTGTCGCCGCCTGGCGCAACGAAGAACCGGTGCTGCATCGCCTTGTCGCCGTAGCGCACCTCCAGCTCGGTGACACCACTTAGCTGGATCGGCAGTCCACCGTAGGCACGCAGCTTCGTCGTAGTGGGAGAGGTGACTGCACCTGAGATCCGGTCGGCGGTCTGTCGGGACAGCAGCGACACCCTTGCGCCGCAGTCCACCATCAGGCTGACAGCGGTCCTGTCCGGTCCGAGTTCCAGCGTCGCCCGGACCTCCCTGTCGCCACCCGGCACTGCGTAGACTGTGATCACCTCGTCCGCGGCATTGACAGCAGCCTGCTGGCTGCGACAGCAACTCCGGAAGTGGTTCTTCTTGCCACAGGCGTCGCAGGTCTTGCCCTTGGCCGGACAGGGGGTCGTCGGTCCGTGGTCTCGCCCACAGCGCGTGCAGGCGCCGCCGGGTTTGGCCGTCCTGCCAGCTGGTGCTGGGCGGTGCCTCCCCTTTGCAGCGACCTTCTGGCCCCTCGGCTGTCGGATCGATTGGACGGCTGCCGTGCTCGAGGTTGATGGCGCCATCGCCTTGGCTTCTTTGGAGGCTTCCTCGATGGAGACCGCGATGCTGAGCGCTTTCGCCAGGTTGAGGTCCTCCACCTTCTCCGTCAGCAGCCTCTCTCGGATTCTGGGGTTACTGGTCTTCTCAGCCAGCTGGTCTCTGATGAGATCGTCCTGTATCGCGCCGTAGTTGCACAGCTCCGTCAGCTCCCTCAGGGCTGCCACGAAGGTCTTGACGTCCTCGCCGGGTAGCTGCTGGCGCTGGCGGAAGCGATATCTGGCTACCATCACGTTGGGCTTCTCGCCGAAGATCTTCTCGAGCTCCGCCTTAGTTGCTGCGAACGTGTCGTTCTCCTTGATTGCTTGGCGTGCTCGAGCAACCCGCTGACCTTCAAATCCAAGCAGATGGAGCAGAAGGCTCTTCTTCAGCGGTTTCGCCTCTTCCTTCCCTTCGGGCTCCTTGAATTGGGCCGCCTCGTAATAAAATTCAAAGGCCTCAATCCATCGGCTCCATGGTACTGTCGGTGATCCGCAGTTCGCCAGGAAGGGCGTGGGTGCAGGGATGCTAGCCGCCATCCTCGTCGCTAATGTTCTGTTGTTGAATTAACGAACGCAGAAACAAGATAGATAATTATCCGGTCGCTCGGTGGCACCAAAAGAAGGGGTTTGGCCAATAGGAGGGCGGCTCGTATATTTATGCACGCGGGGAAGGAAAGTTCTAGAAAGACCGGGGAAGGAAACTTCTGGAACTATGCGTAAACAAGTCCGCGGTGGAAGTTTCTAGAAACGCTGTCCCCGAACTACCCCTACGCATCGCATGCCTTTGCAATACACAACACTAATTCTTAAGGAAAATGATGCTAAAAGCAAATTAAAAGCATCCGCACTGACAGCTAGTAGCCAGCTATAGAGACTGATTTCGAAATATAAAATGAGGGGGGGCGGGTTTTAACCGGCCAAAACTGTGGGGCGCCATAATATACACTAGAGGCCGAGGAGCACCATAATACACTTAAGGGGCGCCACAAAACACTAGAGGGGTGTTGTGTATTAAGAGGTGACTAGAAAGTCAAACGGCCCTTTTCAGGGTCACCCTAAAGTAACTTAGCAGTCGTGGCTAAAAATAACTGGAAGCACAAATAAATATTCGAACTATGAGGAACACTATGATGCGGTCCAGTTTTCTAATGCTAAAATAAAACCCCTCCGCCAGCGCGCGGAGTAAATTAATATTCTATCTCTTTGTTCCTACAGTGCACGTTTGGGACAAACCCACGTAAACAGCCCTAGGCTCGTTCTCTTGAGTTTCTCTTTCGTACAACAGAACACCCGGGCTGCATGAAAACACCTGGGGAAGCCCCTGGGTTCTGGCGCTGAAAGGTACAGCCACCAGGCCTCGTCCCCATGGACTTTGTCCGCCTGTGGATGGTGCGGTAGCTGACGTTGCGGCCAAAATCCCATTGTCTATAGACAGCGGGCCCGGGTTGTTTGAAGGTACACGCCAGAGGCCACCACCACCAGCAGTCACCTGTGCAAGAGTTCATCCGGTAAAAGCTCCCATGAACGAGACGGGACTCCCGGTCTGTAACAGACGAAGGTTCTTGACCCCAAACTGCATGTACTAGAAATGGCCCGTTAGGGACTCTATGCGTGGCATATAAGGACGTCTAGTCAAGTGTTGGAAACGATCGGACTTTTGCATAGGGGGATCTTTTAGCTGGAGAGCGATAGCTAGACTACGATTCCCTCCTACGCGTAAGTCCCAGGATTCCAAAGGATTAGATAACGCCATATTAATGTTTTTTCCTATTGATGTAGCCGCAGCCTTCTGCTGCAAGCATAGGGCCGCAGTCACATCTTAGGTACTGCCCTGATGCTAAAAATCAAAAGTGTCATTTTTGGACTTGTTATTGTTGTTGATTGTTGGTTGTTTTGTTATTGATTACTTGTCAATAAGGTATACTCCATTTAATTAGATCACTATTCGCTGAGAGTTTATTGTTTCATTTTATGCGACTCGGGATCTACTAAATATACCTTGTTATTATAATTGAGTTATGGTTTACTTTTACGACTTAATTGTGTAATGCCTTTGTCTTAATCTCTTACTCACTTGATGCACTGTTAGCGATGAGTTATGATGCCACTTAGAATCGCACATATCGCTTTTATCGCTTTTTATCACCTTCCTCCAGGTCATTCAGTCATGCTCTCGTCCTACCCCTCTCTCTGTATCTCTACCTATTGTCCTATCTCCTCTCCTTTACAGTATATCACTCTTCTAATCTTTCATCACCCTAACCTACAGGAGTAGGGGGGAGATGGGGCGCATGAGGGCAGGAATCAGAGTTTTCGCAGACGGAAATCTTCATTATGAAGTTTATTAAGCCTTTAAATAGGCCTTTAACCCCCCATCCAACTAAATCCGCCCTGCATGTAATCCCACAAGGTGTAGTATATATAATGTTTGATGTTTGAATGTCTGAATGTTTGAAAAACTGCCAGCTATCACTGTGTCACGATTATTGATGTAGTGGCTAGCTATAGTTATGACCCTTAAAAGGGCCGTTTTGACGAGAGTTGCAGTAAGTCGTAGTTCCAAAATAAATCGAAGTCAATTCTTGCAAGCGGATTGTGTAGCGGAGCACTTGGCGATAAAGGCAGGGAACTGCCGTAGTTGTTTTTATTGTTGAGATCAATATTAGGATTGGTTATTACTGTCAATACACAAACTATAGCTTTCTGGGCACTGGCGGCTGCAACAATGGTTTTGAAGATAATTAGAATATGAAGTCGAGTGGCAGACGAATGATGCAATGGCGACGCAACGTGATGAGCAATGGCGATGAGCACGGTGAAGGCAGTGAGTAGCAGTAGGCAGGCAGATGAGTAGTGGCGAGATTGGCATTAGCCGTGGCAGCACACAGTGAAGTAGTGTGTAAACAGGCTGGCCCAGACAGAGGGGCCGTGGCGAGAGATAAGGAGGCTCGAGGCAGCCAGACAAGAGAAGAACGCGAGAACCAGACACGAAGCCTAGAAGCCTAGAAGCCTAGAAGCCTAGAAGCCTAGAAGCCTAGAAGCCTAGAAGCCTAGACGCCAAGAAGTGAGGAGGCCCCCAGCCCGCCAGGCAGGGGTTAATAAAGGAGCGCAGAGGGGGGTAGCGCAAAGCACGAGTGGTTTTCATTGGCTGGCTAAAGAACTTAAAATTATCGATCGTGCAAGTTTTCTACGGTCGCATGAAAGGATAGCAAAGTACGCAGTGAATTAGCGACAGGTACAGACTCGCTGGGCATTACTACAAGTAAACGTTAAAATAAACGATTGGAGAAATTAAGATGAGAAATTGCAGAGGGACCGCAGTCCAACGGCCCTTTTGCGGGACCACCTTAAACTGGCAACGTCACAACTGAACCGAGAGAAGCTCATTTTTTAATCTCAATCCCCGATTCTTAATGCCCTTTCCCTGAATCCTCATGTTGGAATCCGAATCCACAATTCTTAACACCCTATCCCTGATTCCTCAATGTTGAAATCCGAATCCCCGATTCTTAATTCCCTATCCCTGATTCCTCATGTTGAAATCCGAATACCCGATTCTTAACTCCCTATCCCTGATTCCTCGTTGGAATCCGAATACCCGATTCTTAACTCCCTATCCCTGATTCCTCATGTGGAATCCTAATCCCCGATTCTTAACTCCCTATCCCTGATTCCTCGTTGGAATCCGAATACCCGATTCTTAACTCCCTATCCCTGATTCCTCGTTGGAATCCGAATACCCGATTCTTAACTCCCTATCCCTGATTCCTCGTTGGAATCCGAATCCACGATTCTTAATTCCCTATCCCTGATTCCTCATGTCGGAATCCGAATCCCCGATTCTTAATTCCCTATCCCTGATTCCTCATGTTGGAATCCGAATCCACGATTCTTAATTAATTCCCTATCCCTGATTCCTCATGTTGGAATCCGAATCCACGATTCTTAATTCCCTATCCGTGATTCCTCATGTTGGAATCCGAATCAACGATTCTTAATTCCCTATCCCTGTTTTCTCATGTGGAATCCGAATACCCGATTTCTAATTCCCTTTCCCAGGTTGGGCATATGGCACCTTTTGCGAGAAACTTGAAAGACTGGATCTGCTATCATAATTCATAAGGCAGAGAGGAGCTTATGGCATCTTTTTCTAAATGTTTGAAAGACTGCCATGGTCACCTACGCAAAAGATTAACACCCCAAAGAAATTATTACAAATGAGCCTGAACTCTCCGCTGCCACAGGCATAGATCTGGGGTCATGGATCATAGCCGACCTCAGGGCAAATTAAGAGATTGATTATTCTGTAAAATTAGTCAAATTTTAAATGGCAGGCAACAGAATTTAAGTTTAAAATTGATAGGTTATAAAAATAATATAAAAATTTTTAAAGGCAAAAATAAGCATTTTAATTTTTAAACGCATAATTATGTTTTTGATGTTCGGGATTTTTGTTTAACTATTTTGTTTGCCTTAGCAACTATACTACCGGTAGCATTTAGGGTACGAATTCAACTCTGAGTTTGCACCATACAAGATCTGGGTAAATCTCAAACACAAAAGTAAAAAATTTGACAAAAAATAAAAGTTCTGTGGCATGCAAAATAATGCTTTACCTCTGAAGATTAAACAATAATATAATAATTTTTCTTCTTAAAACCACAAGTTGGCCTGAATTTCAAGAAAGAATGCTGTTTGTTTTTTCGAAGGGTATTCTGACAACGATTAATACCGAAGATAAACAGTTTGTTCATTTAACATACAAAATTGTAGTTTTTGTTTTTTAGAGTTAAATTTCTATTGGTTTGTAGTATACACAAAATATTCTTTGTTTTTAAGCAACATTTTGTTATAAATTGAGGCTGTTTATAGTTACTTAATTTAACGTGCTAAGAATCTGCCTGATTTAATATAAACGGAATATACGGTACCTAAACCATTTTTTATATATATATCGACAACATATCCCGTTGATGGACTGATAATGAACGGAGTTTATTATTGATGGCAATGAAACGATGCCAATTGGGTTATTTATTTTTACTAAAATTTAATATGGCGAAACCTACAAATTCTGTAATATTCAGACTGACACCGATGGATCATGGATCTAGTATTCAACTTGAACATATTTTAATTAAGTAAATGTATTGAATTTTCTTTAAATTACACGTTTGTCTCTTTAATTCAACTGAATCAACTTTTGCAGCTATCAAATTGCAAGCCATACCACAAAAATAACACCAATACTTTCCCTTAATTTCTTGACAAAGAACTCGAAGCTGCTGTTCTCTCATACTGCTAAAAAGCTAGAAGTTAAAAAATATACTTATACATTTTACTTTTGAAGTTTTGACTAAGGTTTCCATCACTGATCAAATATATCGTCTGTAGAATGTAGATGTTTGTTTGTAAATTAAAGCAAAACAAAAAATTGCATGTATATTTCCCATTTCTACTTTAAAATGTGCAAGAAAAAACAGACTGAAACAGATACTTGAACTGCACTGGACTTATATAAAGAAGTGCAGACCATAAAAATGCAATGAAATTAAAAGCGTACAGTTACTGGCACTAGGAAAATGTACAACAGTAAATAAAAGCCAAAAAGATACTGGCAAAAAGAAAAAAACAGAAAACTTACAGACTGAAAAATACTATACAAAGCAGATATGGCACTGAAAACTAAGAAAAATGTAAATGGCAAATGGCAAATGTTAAACTGGGAACTAAAACATATATATATGCTGAGAGAAAGGTAATACAGTATGCTAAGAGAAAGCAACAGATGTACAGGCCAGGATAAGATGCAACTGACAGTACAAATACAGTATATAGGATTTCAAACTCTTACATAGATGTGTTAGTTTTTATGCCCAACACTGTAACTACACAGTGCACATGTGAAACAATGTGCATGTGTGGCATTTGGCATTGGCCCAGCCTAGCAATTCTTTCTACCCTCATGACTGCTATGCCACCATGGCCAACACTCCCTTCTTGCACTGTACTATAGAGATACATATAAATATATTCTATTATCATGCAATATCCACTTTTATTCCAGACAAGAAATGAATTTTGAAGTAAATTTGTGTATTGTAGAAAATAGAAACCATATAAGAATGAGGTATTATCATCTTAATGTTATCTGGTATCAATTTAAAGAAAATAACTGTAGAAATTTTAGGAATGTCTACATTGAAAATTGCCAAAATTTACAAATAGACAGATAGACTCTCACTTTGTATTTTTGTAAATGAATACCAAGATAGCAGAGTACAATTGAAAATGACTAAATAGAAATAATAGATATGGCATTCAAATTGCAAGGTAAACATATACTGCTACACACAGATATTGAGATATAAATACAAATAGAAGTAGATAGATTGTGCTTCCTAATTATGAGTAAAAAGGCTTTCTAAGGTGTCATTAAATACAATAAAAGTATGCAATACCAGGATTCTTTTTGCTTTCTCCTAACCATGCAATCTGTTTCTAAGGGTTCCTGTTCCTGCCATACCTATTGTCTTTTGCTAGCCCAAATAGGCATTCAAATATGATAACATTAGAGGAATATATTAAATACATTGGCAAAAACAAATTAGAATATTTCTATGGATTACCAAACATTAGAGCTCAAAATATACACATAAGATCAAAATTGAATATCATTACAAGCGAATTCATCAAAGATTTTCATACAAAAATAAACAAACTGCTTACTTAAGTATGTTAGTTGGCTATAAATGGTAAAAACCCATATAATGAACTTAATAAGGTCTATACTTCTTTAGTAAAATCACAAGAACATGCAATAAAAAACTACTCTTTGTTTAGTATTTTTCTAAATAATAACAAGTTTTGGGAACATTTACATGCTTATGAGCTGAGTAAACTTACACCTTACAGGAAATTTTGTGCTCATAAAAAAAGTCAAAATGTAACATCAATAGGCATAAGTAAGTAACAATGCATTGACAGTCGCAGATAAAACAAAATAACAATATTTAAAATGTCTCTGAAAGAATGAATCACTAAAGATCAAAATGTTTGGCGTTGTTTATCAGAAAACCTACACCTTACAGGAATTTTTCAACAGTAGACAAGTGTCATGCAATTAAGACAGGGCTAAATAAGTTCATAAATATTGAAAACACAGCCGTAAAATATCCACAAGCTCACAGATAAAGGTTTTCCCCTATATTTTCAGTCATTGTCCCATAGACAAAAATAGTACACGTACACAAAAGAGCGTTATGAAACAAAAAAACGTACTTAAAGTACAAGTCAGAAAAATACGTTTTCGGTCGCTATCGCCACGATAAAAGCATAAGCTCTGGCTAAAAGTTTAAAGACACATTTTTCAATCAGTTTTTTATAAATAAAAGTTCAATTTATGTACAAATACTTCTGGTTTAACAATTAAATTCATGCTGAAAGAAAAAAAATTGTTTATAACTTACGTATATTTCAATTTGAGATTTACCCATCTATGTCCAATGCATTTTATACAGGGACTGAATTTCTGAAAGAGTTTCGAGACGGCCTGCTTCGGTAAAATTGTCAGACCGTTATGATGGCGTACCTTAGTAGAGATGTCCTTAAATGGCTTCAGAGTCTTGATCTATCGTCTCAACTAAAAAACCCAAAGTGGTAAGGATCGTCTCATTCTTATTTGCTGTCTTGTTGATGAAATACCGTAGTAGTAGTAGTGTAGTAGAGATGATTTCTTTGTGAGATGATTCGATAACACAAGGGCTTCATTGCATTGATTTAAGCCTAATCCACCCAATATTCACTTTTGTACTGAAGTTTCATATACAAATTCTCGTTTAATATTTTAGGGATTTCGCCAATGGATATTTGGTGGCTGAGATTCTCTTTTGGTATTTTCCAAGAGAAATCTTCATGCATTCATACATCAATGGCAACTCACTAGAATCCAAAGTGAAGAACTGGACTCTACTAAAGGAGTTTTTTAAAAGGCATCAGTTCTGCCTTCCTGAGAAGCTAATTGAGGGAACATTGCATTGCAAGGAGGATGCGGCGATTTTGCTAATAAATCTTCTCTTTGAGATTTTGACGCGCAAAAGGTAATACAAATCTTTACTACTTATTTATTTCAGTATCAACTGAAAAATATTTCCTCATTTCGTAAGAATAGCAAATTTTTAAGTAGCAATTCTATCCCAATAGTCGATCATCATCATTTGAGAGAAACATTTTTTATAATATAAGCTAAATTACACAAGAATAAATATAAAGCAAAGAAAAATATAACTATATACAGTCTTAATTCTTGTATTAGTTAGCTCTATAAACCTAGAAAACATAAGATTTTTTGCCTAAGGACAATGGTCTTATGATTAAAAACTATTCTGAAAAAAATAATGCATTATATAGTAACTACAATCTTTATAATTTAAATATGAATATCATAATATAAATATGGATTTAATCTTCATAAATTAACTAAATGTATTTTTTTAATTTTCCATTTCAAAAAAACTTGGCTAAAATTAAAAAATCTGTAAGTATTTAAATCACTGACTAAGTGACTATACATGTATATCAGTATAATTTGGTAGCGCAATTTGATGTACGAGTGTATAATTATTTTTAACCATTTCATTTTATGCATGCGTTTTATCTGATCCCTCTCATCCTGTTCTTAAGTTTCTGTATGCTTGTCAGTTCTATGTCTGACAAGTACTTGAAGTTAAGTTTATTATCTAACTGTGTAAGATTCTGTTTGTAGGCATTCCAAGATATGAGAATTTTGGTTGGTGCTTATTATGAGTGTGTCTTAATAGAAAGTATGAAACAGAATGTGGATTCATCTATAGGATACATATTTAATTATGGATATTTCATATTTGATAACTGATTATAGGAGTGAATTATCTATAAAATTTTATTCAAATGACAAAAAGTATAACTTATGCACAGCTGCTCTATGCAAATGCATGCATACATGTTGTGAATGCTCACAGTCACATTATTATACTTTTAATATCTAATATAGATAATTAAAATATGTCTAGCACTTTCGTTAAGATAGATGGCAGTATAATTATTGGCTGCATGGCGTTCCGGGAGAGATTAGAGTGTCAATATAGACTATAGTACTGACACTATGAGGTGTCAGCAGAGACTATGAGGTGTCAGCAGAGACTATGAGGTGTCAGTAGATACTATGAGGTGTCAGCAGAGACTATAGGAGGTTGTCAGCAGAGACTTTGAGGTGTCAGTAGAAACTATGAGGTGTCAGTAAAGACTATAGGAGGGTGTCAGCAGAGACTATGAAGTGTCAGCAGAGACTATGAGGTGTCAGTAAAGACTATAGGAGGGTGTCAGCAGAGACTATGAGGTGTCAGCAGAGACTATGAGGTGTCAGTAGAGACTATGGGTGGTGTCAGTAGAGCCTATGAGGAGTTAGTAGAGACTGAGGTGTCAGTAGATACTATGGGGTGTCAGTAAATACTATGGCGTGTCAGTAGATACTCCGGGGTGTCAGTAGATACTATAGTACTTTAACAGACCGCCCTCAACCCCACTACCCGCAGCCCCACGGTGTACTGCAGCGGCAACCTGGATGACTCAGACTATCAGCGGTCGCTGGCGCTGCACGCTCGGTCCACCGCGGCCAAAGCTTTGAAGAATAATTTGAGCGCGTCTGAACTGGCAGCTCAACCCGACTTGAACGCGAATAGGCTCAAGGTTGGGAATAGGGCTGACTGACAATTATAATTCTCCATCTGACAGAATCCTCTATCCCATCTGACAGAATCCTCTACCCCATCTGACAGAATCCTCTACCCTATCTGTCAGAATCTTCTACCCGATCTGACAGAATCTTCTACCCGATCTGACAGAATTCTCTACCCTATCTGACAGAATCCTCTACCCCATCTGACAGAATCCTCTACCCCATCTGACAGAATCCTCTACCATATCTGACAGAATCTTCTACCCGATCTAACAGAATTCTCTAACCCATCTGACAGAATCCTTTACCCTATCTGACAGAATCCTCTACCCCATCTGACAGAATTCTCTAACCCATCTGACAGAATCCTCTACCATATCTGACAGAATCCTCTACCCTATCTGACAGAATCCTCTACCCTATCTGACAGAATCCTCTACCCCATCTGACAGAATCCTCTACCCCATCTGACAGAATCCTCTACCCCATCTGGCAGAATCCTCTACCCCATCTGACAGAATCCTCTACCCTATCTGACAGAATCTTCTACCTGATCTGACAGAATCTTCTACCCGATCTGACAGAATTCTCTAACCCATCTGACAGAATCCTTTAGCCTATCTGACAGAATCCTCTACCCCATCTGACAGAATTCTCTAACCCATCTGACAGAATCCTCTACCATATCTGACAGAATCCTCTACCCTATCTGACAGAATCCTCTACCCTATCTGACAGAATCCTCTACCTATCTGACAGAATCCTCTACCCCATCTGACAGAATCCTCTACCCCATCTGACAGAATCCTCTACCCCATCTGACAGAATCCTCTACCCCATCTGGCAGAATCCTCTACCCCATCTGACAGAATCCTCTACCCTATCTGACAGAATCTTCTACCCGATCTGACAGAATCTTCTACCCGATCTGACAGAATTCTCTAACCCATCTGACAGAATCCTCTACCCTATCTGACAGAATCCTCTACCCCATCTGACAGAATCCTCTACCCCATCTGACAGAATCCTCAACCATATCTGACAGAATCTTCTACCCGATCTAACAGAATTCTCTAACCCATCTGACAGAATCCTTTACCCTATCTGACAGAATCCTCTACCCCATCTGACAGAATTCTCTAACCCATCTGACAGAATCCTCTACCATATCTGACAGAATCCTCTACCCTATCTGACAGAATCCTCTACCCTATCTGACAGAATCCTCTACCCTATCTGACAGAATCCTCTACCCCATCTGACAGAATCCTCTACCCCATCTGGCAGAATCCTCTACCCCATCTGACAGAATCCTCTACCCTATCTGACAGAATCTTCTACCCGATCTGACAGAATTCTCTAACCCATCTGACAGAATCCTCTACCCCATCTGACAGAATCCTCTTCCCCATCTGACAGAATCCTCTACCCCATCTGACAGAATCTTCTACCCGATCTGACAGAATCCTCAACCATATCTGACCGAATCCTCTACCCCATCTGACAGAATTCTCTAACCCATCTGACAGAATCCTCTACCATATCTGACAGAATCCTCAACCATATCTGACAGAATTCTCTACCCCATCTGACAGAATCCTCTACCCCATCTGACAGAATCCTCTACCTATCTGACAGAATCCTCTACCCCATCTGACAGAATCCTCTACCCCATCTGGCAGAATCTTCTACCCCATTTGACAGAATCCTCTACCATATCTGACAGAATCCTCTACCCTATCTGACAGAATCCTCTACCCCATCTGACAGAATCCTCTACCCCATCTGGCAGAATCCTCTACCCCATCTGACAGAATCCTCTACCCTATCTGACAGAATCTTCTACCCGATCTGACAGAATCTTCTACCCGATCTGACAGAATTCTCTAACCCATCTGACAGAATCCTCTACCCTATCTGACAGAATCCTCTACCCCATCTGACAGAATCCTCTACCCCATCTGACAGAATCCTCAACCATATCTGACAGAATCTTCTACCCGATCTAACAGAATTCTCTAACCCATCTGACAGAATCCTTTACCCTATCTGACAGAATCCTCTACCCCATCTGACAGAATTCTCTAACCCATCTGACAGAATCCTCTACCATATCTGACAGAATCCTCTACCCTATCTGACAGAATCCTCTACCCTATCTGACAGAATCCTCTACCCTATCTGACAGAATCCTCTACCCCATCTGACAGAATCCTCTACCCCATCTGGCAGAATCCTCTACCCCATCTGACAGAATCCTCTACCCTATCTGACAGAATCTTCTACCCGATCTGACAGAATTCTCTAACCCATCTGACAGAATCCTCTACCCCATCTGACAGAATCCTCTTCCCCATCTGACAGAATCCTCTACCCCATCTGACAGAATCTTCTACCCGATCTGACAGAATCCTCAACCATATCTGACCGAATCCTCTACCCCATCTGACAGAATTCTCTAACCCATCTGACAGAATCCTCTACCATATCTGACAGAATCCTCAACCATATCTGACAGAATTCTCTACCCCATCTGACAGAATCCTCTACCCCATCTGACAGAATCCTCTACCTATCTGACAGAATCCTCTACCCCATCTGACAGAATCCTCTACCCCATCTGGCAGAATCTTCTACCCCATTTGACAGAATCCTCTATCCCATCTGACAGAATCTTCTAGCCTATCTGACAGAATCCTCTACCCCAACTGACGGAATTGTCTACCCTATCTGACAGAATCCTCTACCCCATCTGACAGAATCCCCTACTCCACTCCGCAGGCTCAGCTTCTGCTTGATCGCCACGCCGAGACTCGAACCCAGGAGCGTCGCGACCAGCCAACAAGATTTCGTCGCCAAATGTCGCCGGGCGAGCGCTGCCTCCGTCGCCATCCGGGACCGGCGGTCAATTCGAAACCAGCGATGCCATCGGACTCGGTAGGAATCGAGAACGGTCGCTCTACTTCGGACAGGAGACGGGCTAGCCCGCCTCGCGACGAGAACTTAAGTGGTTAGGAACTGAACTGATTGTTTACTTGATTTACCTCACTAATTAGTGTCTGATTACCTCAGTAATTAGTGTCTGATTACCTCAGTAATTAGTGTCTGATTACCTCACCAAGTAGTGTCTGATTACCTCACTAATTAGTGTCTGATTACCTCACTAATTAGTTTCTGATTACCTCACCAAGTAGTGTCTGATTACCTCACTAATTAGTTTCTGATTACTTCACTAATTAGTGTCTGATTACCTTAGTAATTAGTGTCGGATTACCTCACTAATTAGCGTCTGATTACCTCACTAATTAGTTTCTGATTACCTCACTAATTAATGTCAGATTACCTCACTAATTAGCGTCTGATTGCCTCAGTAATTAGTCTCTGATTGCCTCACTAATTAGTGTCTAATTGCCTCACTAAATAAATATTTCAGCGAGTCAGCCGAAACAGTCACGTGACCAAGTTGCCGAGCCCAAAACTGTGCAACGAACTGACGAACCTGTTCTGGAGATTTCCGTTCGACAAAAATCAAAGTACACGAACTACTTTGATTAAAAATGATTAACTTTAAAAATAACAGCAGATTTTTAACTCAAATTTTGTAAGAAAGTCAAAATATTCGCAATATTTTCTGTAATTTTTTGTAGTCTGGTTTTTTTAAATTCAGTCAGTCAGTTGAAACGCGTTTTAAACTTTTTACTCCCAACTAACTCTCAACTACTGTGAGTAGCCCGTATTGACTGCATGCGTCGATTTTTGCCTTTTTAACTACCTACTGTAGATAAACGATTTTTTAAAATGTTTTAATGCGAATGTTTACGCTTAATAAAGCCAGTTTCTTGAAACCAGGCTATAATTATACAAGCAAATTCTAAAACATAACCAATCCTACTGTCAGTAGTCAATTTGCATATTGACATAACTTTCTCTTTAGATCATAGGATCGGATCGTCAGCATGCGTCTTTTGACAGTAAACACTATAGTATGTGTTTATCGGTGAGGAATGTCATCTATCAATTGTGTTTATTAATGGGGAATGTAATGTATCAATTGTGTTTATCGTCGAGGAATGTCATCTAACAATTAGGTTTATGGGTGAGGAATGCAATTAATCAATTGTGTCTATCAGTGAGAATGCAATTAATCATTTGTGTCTATCAGTGAGAATGCAATTAATCATTTGTGTCTATCAGTGAGAATGCAATTAATCATTTGTGTCTATCAGTGAGGAATGCAATTAATTATTTGTATCTATCAGTGAGAATGCAATTAATCAATTGTGTCTATCAGTAAGGAATGCAATTAATCAATTGTGTGTATCAGTAAAAAATGCAATTAATCAATTGTGTCTATCAGTGAGGAATGCAATTAATCAATTGTGTCTATCAGTAAGGAATGCAATTAATCAATTGTGTCTATCAGTGAGAATGCAATTAATCAATTGTGTCTATCAGTGAGAATGCAATTAATCATTTGTGTCTATCAGTAAGGAATGCAATTAATCAATTGTGTCTATCAGTAAGGAATGCAATTAATCAATTGTGTCTATCAGTAAGGAATGCAATTAATCAATTGTGTCTATCAGTGAGAATGCAATTAATCAATTGTGTCTATCAGTAAGGAATGCAATTAATCAATTGTGTCTATCAGTGAGAATGCAATTAATCAATTGTGTCTATCAGTGAGAATGCAATTAATCATTTGTGTCTATCAGTAAGGAATGCAATTAATCAATTGTGTCTATCAGTAAGGAATGCAATTAATCAATTGTGTCTATCAGTAAGGAATGCAATTAATCAATTGTGTCTATCAGTGAGGAATGCAATTAATCAATTGTGTCTATCAGTAAGGAATGCAATTAATCAATTGTGTCTATCAGTGAGAATGCAATTAATCAATTGTGTGTATCAGTAAAAAATGCAATTAATCAATTGTGTCTATCAGTGAGGAATGCAATTAATCAATTGTGTCTATCAGTAAGGAATGCAATTAATCAATTGTGTCTATCAGTGAGAATGCAATTAATCAATTGTGTCTATCAGTGAGAATGCAATTAATCATTTGTGTCTATCAGTAAGGAATGCAATTAATCAATTGTGTCTATCAGTAAGGAATGCAATTAATCAATTGTGTCTATCAGTAAGGAATGCAATTAATCAATTGTGTCTATCAGTGAGAATGCAATTAATCAATTGTGTCTATCAGTAAGGAATGCAATTAATCAATTGTGTCTATCAGTGAGAATGCAATTAATCAATTGTGTCTATCAGTAAGGAATGCAATTAATCAATTGTGTCTATCAGTAAGGAATGCAATTAATCATTGTGTCTATCAGTGAGAATGCAATTAATCAATTGTGTCTATCAGTAAGGAATGCAATTAATCAATTGTGTCTATCGGTAAGGAATGCAATTAATCAATTGTGTCTATCAGTAAGGAATGCAATTAATCATTGTCTATCAGTGAGAATGCAATTAATCAATTGTGTCTATCAGTGAGAATGCAATTAATCATTTGTGTCTATCAGTGAGAATGCAATTAATCATTTGTGTCTATCAGTGAGAATGCAATTAATCAATTGTGTCTATCAGTGAGAATGCAATTAATCAATTGTGTCTATCAGTGAGAATGCAATTAATCAATTGTGTCTATCAGTGAGAATGCAATTAATCATTTGTGTCTATCAGTAAGGAATGCAATTAATCATTTGTGCCTATCAGTGAGAATGCAATTAATCATTTGTGTCTATCAGTAAGGAATGCAATTAATCATTTGTGTCCATCAGTAAGGAATGCAATTAATCATTTGTTTCTATCAGTAAGGAATGCAATCAATCATTTGTTTCTATCAGTAAGGAATGCAATTAATCATTTGTGTCTATCAGTGAGAATGCAATTAATCAATTGTGTCTATCAGTGAGGAATGCAATTAATCATTTGTGTCTATCAGTAAGGAATGCAATTAATCATTTGTGTCTATCAGTAAGGAATGCAATTAATCATTTGTGTCTATCAGTAAGGAATGCAATTAATCATTTGTGTCTATCAGTGAGAATGCAATTCATCATTTGTGTCTATCAGTAAGGAATGCAATTAATCAATTGTGTCTATCAATGAGAATGGAATTCACCAATTGTGTCTATCAGTGAGAATGCAATTCACCAATTGTGTCTATCAGTGAGAATGCAATTCATCAATTGTGTCTATCAGTGAGAATGCAATTCACCAATTGTGTCTATCAGTGAGAATGCAATTCACCAATTGTGTCTATCAGTGAGAATGCAATTCATCAATTGTGCTTATCGGTATTGGAACGAGATTTTTCGAATTGTCTGCTTGATTTTAAAACTAATAAACCAGTTCTAGCCACTTCAATGAGCCATGAAAACTCAGGACTCGCGGCAATGCAGTGCATGCCGAAATTAATGAATTTTATAAATGGAACTTAAATTTGATAAAACATCGCGTTTAAGCCGATCGTTTGTCGCTCCAAATAGCTGTAAGGCTGCTACTGGCCTTTCATGCCGCCGCCACCGCAGCTGTTCGGACTGAACTGCAGAACTCGGATGGACTCAACCAGCTCGCTATTGTCCATCTTCATCAAGTAGGCCACCGCTCCATAGTTCTTATTGTTAAAGTAACCTGGCGCCGAGAACACCGTGATGCACTGCATATTGTGCTGCACAGAGAGCCCCATCTTCATCACCTGGTGGGCGCGGATCACCGCTTTCAATGAATTCCTACGAACAAACTGATCGGTGGCGTCTGAATTGAACTTGTAGCCGATGCCGCGGCTGCTCGCTGAGAACACTGGCTTACCTCGGCTAGTCTTCTTCTGCTGCTGGCCTTGAGCCGACTTCTGCTTCGGTTGGTCCTTGGTTGGTTTTTCAACCATCTCCGGCGTGTCCTCCATCGGGTCGCTCCAGAGCAGGTCGGTCTCCAAGTCGCGATGCGACAGCGACGAGAACGGCCGACGGATCGCGTTGACAACCCGTTTGAGATTCTCCACGCCAGGCTGCTGGCGTAATAAAACCTCCGAGATGCCGCCGTGGCAGCAGAAGAACTGCGAATCAATCAGCGCCGCGACGGGCAGGTAGTCGAACACCCGGTTGAAGATTGTGTACACGTTCAAATGGTTGAACCGATTCAAGCACTCGTTCTTGAAGCCGTAGCGCTTATTCACTTTGGCTACCTCGTGGTTGCCGCGGAGAATGTACACCCTGTCGGGATAGCGGATCTTCATCAGCAGCAGCGTGACAATGACCTCCAGGCTGCACTGGCCTCGGTCAACGTAGTCGCCAAGGAACAGCACGCTATCAGTTGGCGGGTAGCCGAGGGCGTCCAGAATGCGCAGCAGATCCCGGAACTGGCCGTGCAAATCGCCCACAATGAAAGTTGGCCTGCCAATCTCCAATAGAGCCGGCTCCCGGCGGAAATGGTCTCTAGACAGCTTGGCAACTGTGTAGCATAACTGTTCGGTGACAAATGAAGCCTTCAGGTTGCCTTGTTGGTCGAATTCGCTGTGCAAAATCTGGTGCTCAACGTCGGTGAGGTCAATATCAATCATTGACATTGGCTGGCTACAGTCGTCAAATAGAGACACCCGGTCGATCTCTTCCTGAGACGGCATGCTCAAGATGCTGTTGCGGTAGCTGACTCGCTCTGTCGGCGTCTTCCCGTCGGCTTCAAATACGCGGGGATCGAGTGCGTTGCCGATGTTGCCCGCCTTGCCCATTTTTGTCTGCTGGGCTTGCGGCATTGCTATTGGTCTATTAGTGCAGTGTTCGATATAGCCCAAACTATGAAGGCGGCTTTTCTGTGGAGTGTGTACTTTAGCCAGAAACCGGGACATAGACAGTGTAGCATCAACTGACTGACCATACCGGTGTATATATAGTTCTCGCATCTGGCATCATATATAGTTTTGGAGCATTTGTGTTATTCAAGAAACCTTTAAATCTTCATTCAATTCAATTGAAGATTCAAAATCTTCAAGCCAGTGTCTCGCAAACTTCAGTAAAACATCCTGGAAATTTCGGATTCTTCAGTAAAACATCCTAAAAATTTCGGATTCTTCAGTAAAACATTCGAGAAATTTCGGATTCTTCAGTAAAACATCCTGGAAATTTCGGATTCTTCAGTAAAACATCCTAAAAATTTCGGATTCTTCAGTAAAACATCCTGCAAATTTCGGATTCTTCAGTAAAACATCCTGGAAATTTCAGGTCTATCAGTAAAACATCCTAGAAATTTCGGGTATATCAGTTCATCCTAAAAATTTCGGATTCTTCAGTAAAACGTCCTAGAAATTTCGGATTCTTCAGAAAAACATCCTGGAAATTTCAGGTCTATCAGTAAAACATCCTGGAAATGTCGGGTCTATCAGTAAAACATCCTAAAAATTTCGGATTCTTCAGTAAAACGTCCTAGAAATTTCGGATTCTTCAGAAAAACATCCTGGAAATTTCAGGTCTATCAGTAAAACATCCTAGAAATTTCGGGTATATCAATAAAACATCTTAAAAATTTCGGATTCTTCAGTAAAACGTCCTAGAAATTTCGGATTCTTCAGAAAAACATCCTAGAAATTTCGGGTATATCAGTAAAACATCCTAAAAATTTCGGATTCTTCAGTAAAACGTCCTAGAAATTTCGGATTCTTCAGAAAAACATCCTGGAAATTTCAGGTCTATCAGTAAAACATCCTAAAAATTTCGGATTCTTCAGTAAAACATTTCGGATTTTTCAGTAAAACATCCTGGAAATGTCGGGTCTATCAGTAAAACATCCTAAAAATTTCGGATTCTTCAGTAAAACATCCCGAAAACTTTGGATCTTGGGAATTATAAAGTATAAAACGTTAAAATTATGGATTCTTAAGATGTACAACACAGGGGGGCTACATATGTAAGAGGTACAGTATACATGTACATGTACGTACCGTCCTCGTCTTATTTTTCTTGCAACTTAAAAGAAATATCTTGAAGTGGCGAGCTCTGACTGCACAAAACATCGATTTATATACGTATACTGCAATAGCAAACTTGCAACAACAGTAATATCAATAATCATAAGATGAATGATAAAAAAGTATCAAAATTGTTGTGGGGTTCAAGACTGGCATTTGAATGACGTCGGATATTTTACCCAGATGTTATTTAATAGCACAAGCAGCAGACCTGAGAAAGCAACTCAATACTCGTACGAGCTGTTAATTATTTTACCTTTGATGTTTAGTTGTCGTTTGACATGGTTGGATGCAAATAATCAAGTTGGATAGATGCCGATACTCAATGTAGTTAGATGCCGATACTCAAGGTAGTTAGATGCCGATACTCAATGTAGTTAGATGCCGATACTCAATGTAGTTAGATGCCGATACTCAATGTAGTTAGATGCCGATACTCGAGGTAGTTAGATGCGGATACTCAAGGTAGTTAGATGCCGATACTCAATGTAGTTAGATGCCGATACTCAAGGTAGTTAGATGCCGATACTCAATGTAGTTAGATGCCGATACTCAAGGTAGTTAGATGCCGATACTCAAGGTAGTTAGATGCCGATACTCAATGTAGTTAGATGCCGATACTCAAGGTAGTTAGATGCCGATACTCAATGTAGTTAGATGCCGATACTCAAGGTAGTTAGATACGGATACTCAATGTAGTTAGATGCGGATACTCAAGGTAGTTAGATGCCGATACTCAAGGTAGTTAGATGCCGATACTCAATGTAGTTAGATGCCGATACTCAATGTAGTTAGATGCCGATACTCAATGTAGTTAGATGCCGATACTCAAGGTAGTTAGATGCCGATACTCAATGTAGTTAGATGCCGATACTCAAGGTAGTTAGATGCCGATACTCAAGGTAGTTAGATGCGGATACTCAAGGTAGTTAGATGCCGATACTCAATGTAGTTAGATGCCGATACTCAAGGTAGTTAGATGCCGATACTCAAGGTAGTTAGATGCCGATACTCAATGTAGTTAGATGCCGATACTCAATGTAGTTAGATGCCGAAACTCAAGGTAGTTAGATGCCGATAATCAAGGTAGTTAGATGCCGATACTCAATGTAGTTAGATGCCGATACTCAATGTAGTTAGATGCCGATACTCAAGGTAGTTAGATGCCGATACTCAAGGTAGTTAGATGCCGATACTCAATGTAGTTAGATGCCGATACTCAAGGTAGTTAGATGCCGATACTCAAGGTAGTTAGATGCCGATACTCAAGGTAGTTAGATGCCGATACTCAATGTAGTTAGATGCCGATACTCAATGTAGTTAGATGCCGATACTCAATGTAGTTAGATGCCGATACTCAAGGTAGTTAGATGCCGATACTCAATGTAGTTAGATGCCGATACTCAATGTAGTTAGATGCCGATACTCAAGGTAGTTAGATGCCGATACTCAATGTAGTTAGATGCCGATACTCAAGGTAGTTAGATGCCGATACTCAAGGTAGTTAGATGCCGATACTCAATGTAGTTAGATGCCGATACTCAATGTAGTTAGATGCGGATACTCAATGTAGTTAGATGCCGATACTCAATGTAGTTAGATGCCGATACTCAAGGTAGTTAGATGCCGATACTCAATGTAGTTAGATGCCGATACTCAAGGTAGTTAGATGCCGATACTCAAGGTAGTTAGATGCCGATACTCAAGGTAGTTAGATGCCGATACTCAAGGTATTTAGAATACTATACTCAATGTAGTTAACTGTTCAAAATTCGAAGCAGAGTATGGACTATTTTAGACATGACTTTATGGAAAAATAAAAGAAGTTAAAGGCACAATTGCAATAATGTAAATAATTACGTTTTTCACTAGGCACAAAACACAAATAAAACACAAACTAAAAATTTAGGGTCAGTGAGAGTTACTGAAGCGATTTATTTGATAATAGTTACTAGATTTAGGCTCTGCTTAGCTATCAGTATGAAAATCCCCACCCATATTGTAAAAAACTCAACCAAAGCAGTAAAAAACTCGCCTAAAAATGTGACTAAACTTAGCAGAGAAAAACAGAAAAAAACTGCAGGAGCAATTAAAGAAGCAGACATAGAAGCAAGCGATAGAGTAACTAATGCGCACAAAAAAAGTACCTCGTAGATATTCAATTATTGCTTTACTACTGCTTATGTTGGGGTGCACAGTAATGTAAAATCTTGACTAGGCTAAAAATCGGTACATAGAATAAATAACACAATAAATAATTAAATATAGAACGACATAAAAATTAAGCAGAGACTAAACAATATTACCAAATACCTGGCTAAGGTGCTCTACTGTCAGCAGACACTTTAAATAGCATCTTTATCCTGTTTTAACGACTCCAGACAGTCCCTGACTCAAAACTATTTGAAAAAAATGATGCTAACATTTAAGATTGCAGGAAAACTTAAAAATCATGTGCATGTGTGTAGCGAGCAAGAGAATGCCCCAACCCTCAGCCAGGCCGATAAAGAGTTTGGCTTTCCTCTTGCCCGCTTGTGTCTGTCTGACTTAGGTCTATCTCCTTACTGCTCTCTCATTGGCTGAGCTAGATTGGAACTACCCCCTGACTGACTTTCGTCCGTTTGCTGGTAGAGTCGCTCGCTTGGCGAGAAGAATAAATAGAAAGCTTAATATCAACATTTGAATATGATTGCAATTTCTAACAACTTCAACGCGTTTCGCACGCCATGGTGCATCGTCAGGATTTTATTAGAACGATTTGAGAAATTGAGATTGAAAGCGATTGATTAAATATTGGTTTTTGCAACGTACACAGGTAAGGAGGGTAAGATTGAAAACAATTGATTACAACTTGGCTTCAACAACATACATAGGTATAGTAGGTAGGAGAGAGAATTATAGATTGAGATTGAAAGTCAAACCAAATGTACACAATTCTTGTCCAGTGGTCAAAAGGCAGAATCAGGGGCGGTAGCTTAATGCTTTTTGATTCTGCCTTTTGACCACCGGACAAGAATTGTGTACATTTGTGTACATTTGGTTTAACTTTCAATCTCAATCTATAATTCTCTCTCCTACCTTACTATACCTATGTATGTTGTTAAAGCCAAGCTGCAATCAATTGTTTTCAATCTTCAAATGTTGAATCATATGATTCAAATGTTGATATTAAGCTTTCTATTTCGTCCGTTTGACTTTGCCCTCTCTCCTTACTGCTCTCTCATTGGCTGAGCTAGATTGGACCTACCCCCTGGCTGACTTTCGTCCGTCTGACTTTGCCCTCTCTCCTTACTGCTCTCTCATTGGCTGAGCTAGATTGGACCTACCCCCTGGCTGACTTTCGTCCGTCTGACTTTGCCCTCTCTCCTTACTGCTCTCTCATTGGCTGAGCCAGATTGGGCCTGCCCTTCCCTTCCCCGAGGAAGGAAAAGAAGTTTTAGCTGCCACATTAAATTTATGACACTGCGCAGACAAACTACTGAAATAAGAGTAGACGCTCTACTATTTCAGGCTTAGTTGCGAGTGAAATATCTAGTTATTTTAGTGTCTGTGACAAAAATACAAAAAAGGTTAGCTTATCACGTAACTTCACTCGCGCTAACAGAGACAAAGGTGTATTAAGCTGAAGGTTAATATAAATTCCAAATAATGAGTCACTAAAAAAACGACATAACAAACAGCGTGAACGCATGATCTTCTTTATAACAATTTGTGAAAGCAATTTAGCGAAAAAAACTTAAAATTAAAAACTATTTTTGTTTAAACGAGTCATTGACTGAGGAGATTCGCGGTTATTCCGTATAAAATATAAATAAGACGCTAAAATATAACATTCTTCATAAAAATACATGTCCCATACGATGTTCAGAGCCAATGCCAATCTATTCTAACAACAAACAGAAAACAGCATAGCAAAATTACGAAACAAACTAGCCACACTGAAATGAACAAGATATATAGAAAATACTAAAATAGAAAAATTAACAGTGGATAGTAAAAAATTAGGGCTTGAATATCAATGAGCTAAAACAATTTGCAGACTAACTAGTCAAATTTAAATTGTCCATAAAAACAATCAAAACTTTAGGTCGAATAATTTTATTGTCTCAGTTTGTGGAACAACAGTACTGCGACAATATATTGATTTATTGATTGCCGCCTTCCTTGGCCTCCGCGTCAGGCTCCTTCTCGTCTGAAAGTGGCATTTTGTTAGGGGAGCATTTTGATTGTGCGATTGACAAATCAGGTTAAGGATTAGTGAGACCCCTCACTGAAGGATTAGTGAGACACCTATCTGAATTGAGAATACACTACACTGACTGACTTAGTTCTTAAATCCCATTGAATGACAGTAAAAATCGCATAAAAATCCCCAAAAAATAAACACGCAGCTCACCGTCTCCAGCTGGCTGCATATCCGAGGTCCACAGGGTGAGATTATCCCGCAGCAGTTGCATAATCAGGGTGCTGTCCTTGTACGACTCCTCGGACAGCGTGTCCAGCTCGGCGATGGCCTCATCAAAAGCGGTCTTGGCCAGTTTGCAGGCCCGATCAGCTGAGTTGAGAATCTCATAGTAGAACACGGAGAAGTTGAGAGCGAGGCCCAGCCTGATGGGGTGAGTTGGCTTCAACTGGGTGTTGGCAATATCCGTGGCGGCCTTGTAGGCAGTCAGGCTGTTCTCGGCCGCCTCCTTGCGCTCGGCTCCAGTGGCGAATTCGGCCAGGTAGCGCAGGTAATCGCCCTTCATCTTGTAGTAGAACACTCGCGACTCGGCCACCGTGGCGCTAGGAATCAGGTGACTGTCCAGAACGTCAAGAATATCGTCGCAAATCTTTTTGAGCTCCTGTTCAACCTGGGTACGGAACGTGCGAACAACATCGAGCTTTTCGCTGCCGGACTTGCTCTCCTCCTTCTGCTCGATGCTGCTCACGATGCGCCAGGAGGCTCGCCTGGCTCCGATAACATTTTTATAAGCCACAGAGAGCAGGTTGCGCTCTTCGACTGTCAGTTCAACGTCCATGACAGCCACAGCCTTCATTGCGTCCACCATTTCTGCGTGTCATAGTGGGTTCAGCTTATTTTCAGTAAAAATGTAAAAAAAATCAATAGGGATAAATTTTGTTTTAACCTGATTACTGATTTTCTAATTCAAATTCAAAATTTAAAGAAGATGCATAGACTATACTAAGTCATATTCATCACTACCGTATATGCACAACCTGAATTTTACCCAACCTAGTGCAAAATTGTTTTCTATTGTTATTTATATCAACATTCACCAAGGTTGTATATCAGTTATTCAGAGTTTAGAAGAGTTGTGTCTCTTATTAGCTACTTTCTCTTGAATAATCTATTCTCTTCTCCCTTTGTTGTTGTTCTTTCCTGCCTGACTCTTATCTCTGTTGCTCTCTTAATCTTTTTTCTTCCTGTACTTCTCTTTTCTTCTATCTCTCTTCTCATCACAATTTTTTGAAATTTTGACCCTCTCCTTTTTTCACTCTTCTGTTTGCATTCATGCACTAGATGTTCAATTTGGCTTTTGAAGTAAAAACATTTGCCAACCACTAACCTAATGCATACATTGACATACATTTATATGAAGGCAAGTTTTTTCTTTGGTGCTAAGATGCAAGAAAGCAACCAAGGTCTCATTTAAAAATGCACTTTTTGAACCTTGGATGCAATATTTCAATTTGCAAAGTTAGGATGCTATTTGTATCTCTTTTGCATAAAAAACCTAGATGCTAAGTCATTTTAAAGCTTTGGTAAGTACAATATCTAATGCATATAAATATAATTATTTAAATACAGATTAAGCCTACAACCTATTTTAAAATATCAAGAATATTTTAGGTGATTAAAACTAAAAATAAATACATGTATTCCTATATACTAAAAATGAAATGTGTGTCTCTGTGAGATGGATTTCAGAAAAAATGGCTCAACCGATTTTCTTCAAACTTGCACCATTCGATCAGAAATTTTCCTGGGACGGTACATGCATCTTGGCTAAAAAATTGCTCAATTTTAAAGGGATTAAATATTCGAAAAACCTGCTTTTTTGCAAAGGTCAAGCAGCTCTTTCGACCTAAAATTCATTGTAAGAATGCTAGAGAAAAAACTGACTGGCTGAATTCCGATTGTGATAAAGATTGCATCACAACAAGTTGAAAACAGTGCCGAAGAAATGCACACACGACTTGATTTAAATTGCATAACAATATTGCTAACTTAAATTGAGACTGATACTGGCTGACTGAGAAATTGATTATGTCATTACTTTTTACTTCAATTGACTTGATGTAAGAATTGAATTATAAGGGCCACAATTCACATTCTCCAATTGAAAAGAGATAGCCAAGATGCGAACAGACTGGAATGCTAATGTAGCGACCTGGGTTCGAATCTTAGTAGTGCAAAAAGATTTTTTTATCAAAACACCTTAAAAACACAACAAAACTGCTAAACATAATAGAAGCGCAATGTCAAACATAGAAGAGCCACCATGTCGAACATTAAAGAGCCAACATTTCGAATATAAAAGAGTTACCATGTCAAACATAAAATAAGCACTATGTCAAACATATACGTGACTCCATGTCAACGATTAAGAAGCCACCATTTCAAACATAGAAGAGCCACTATGTCAAACCTAAACAAGCCACCACGTCAAACATTAAAGAGCCACCATGTCAAACCTAAACAAGCCACCACGTCTAACATTTAAGAGCCACCATGTCAAACATTTAAGAGCCACCATGTCAAACATATATGTGACTTTATGTCAAAATTTAAGGAGCCACCATTTCGAACATTAAATAGCCACTTTGTCAAACATTAAAGAGCCGCCGTGTCAAACATTTAAGAGCCACCAGGTTAAACATTAAAGAGCCACCATGTCAAACAATAAAGAGCCACCATGTCAAACATAGAAGAGCCACCATGTAAAACATTTAGGAGTCACCATATCAAACATCAAATAGCCACTTTGTCGAACATTAAAGAGCCACCGTGTCAAACATAAAAGAGCCACCATGTTTAACATAGAAGAGCCACCATGTCAAACATAAAAGAGCCACCATGTCAGACATTAAAAAGCCACCGTATCAAACATAAAAGAGTTACCATGTAGAACATTAAAGAGCCACCATTTCAAACAGTAAAGAGCCACCATGTCAAACATAAAAGAGCCACCATGTCAAACATTAAAAAGCCACCACATCGAACATAAAAGAGCCACCATGTAGAATATTAAAGAGCCACCATGAAGAACATTAAAGAGCCACCATGTCAAACATTTAAGAGCCACCATGTCAAACATTTAAGAGCCACCATCTCAAACATATATGTGACTTAATGTCAAACTTTAAAGAGCCACCATTTCGAACATTAAATAGCCACTTTGTCAAACACTAGAGAGCCGCCGTGTCAAACATAAAAGAGCCACCAGGTTAAACATAAAAGAGCCACCATGTCAAACAATAAAGAGCCACCATGTCGAACATAAAAGAGCTACCATGTCAAACATTTAAGAGCTACCATGTCAAAACATAAAAGTGCAATCATGTCAAACCTAAAAGAGCCACCATGTCAAACATAAAAGAGCCACCATTTCGAACATTAAAGAGCCACCATTTCAAACAGTAAAGAGCCACCATGTATAAAATTTAAGAGTCACCATATCAAACATCAAATAGCCACTTTGTCGAACATTAAAGAGCCACCGTGTCAAACATAAAAGAGCCACCATGTTAAACATAGAAGAGCCACCATGTCAAACATAAAAGAGCCACCATGTCAGACATTAAAAAGCCACCGTATCAAACATAAAAGAGTTACCATGTAGAACATTAAAGAGCCACTATTTCACACAGTAAAGAGCCACCATGTCAAACATAAAAGAGCCACCATGTCAGACATTAAAAAGCCACCATATCAAACATAAAAGAGCCACCATGTTAAACATAGAAGAGCCACCATGTCAAACATAAAAGAGCCACCATGTCAGACATTAAAAAGCCACCATATCAAACATAAAAGAGTTACCATGTAGAACATTAAAGAGCCACTATTTCACACAGTAAAGAGCCACCATGTCAAACATAAAAGAGCCACCATGTCAAACATTAAAAAGCCACCATGGCGAACATTAAAGAGCTACCATGTCAAACATTAAAGAGCTATCATGTCAAACACAAAATAGCCACCATGTCAAACATTGAAGAGACACTATGTCAAACGTATACGTGACTCCATGTCAAACATAAAAGTGCCACCATGTCAAACATAAAAGTGCCACTATGTCAAAAATTAAAGAGCCACCATGTCGAACATTAAAGGGCCACCATGTCAAATATAAAAGAGCCACCATGTCGAACATAAAAAAGCCACCATGTCGAACATAAAAGAGCCACCATGCCAAATATAAAAGAGCCACCATGTCGAACATTTAAGAGCCACCATGCCAAACATAAAAGAGCAACGATGTCAAACATAAAAGAGCCACCATGCCAAACATAAAAGAGCAACGATGTCAAACATAAAAGAGCCACCATGTCAAACATAAAAGTGCCATTATGTCAAAAATAAACGGGACTCCATGTCAAACATTAAAGAGCCACCATGTCAAACATTAAAGAGCTATCATGTCAAACACAGAATAGCCACCATGTAAAACATAGAAGAGACACTATGTCAAACATATACGTGACTCCATGTCAAACATAGAAGAGACACTATGTCAAACGTATACGTGACTCCATGTCAAACATAACAGAGCCTCCATGTCAAACATAAAAGAGCCACCATGTCAAACATTAAAGAGCCACCATGTCGAACATTAAAGGGCCACCATGTCAACATTAAAGAGCCACCATGGCGAACATTAAAGAGCCACCTTGTCAAACATTAAAGAGCCATCATGTCAAACATAAAAGAGCCATCATGTGAAACATATACGTGACTCAATGTCAAACATTAAAGAGCCACCATGTCAAACATCAAAGAGCTATCATGTCAAACACAAAGGAGCTACCATGTCAAACATAGAAGAGCCACCACGTCAAACATTAAAGAGCTATCATGTCAAACACAAAAGAGCTACCATGTCAAACATAGAAGAGCTACCATGTCAAACATTAAAGAGCCACCTTTTTAAACAAAAAAGAGACCCCATTTCAAACATAAAAGAAGTGTCATGCCAAACAAAATGGAACCATTATAAAGCTAAGGAAATTGTTGCACTAGCTACTTGTTCTCTGGTGGATGCTTGCTTTTTAAGGATGGATACTTGCTTACAGGGGGATGCTTGCTCTTGTGGGTGGAGGGTACTTGCTATCTGAGAGGGGGTTGCTAGATATCTATAAGGTATCGTTGTATCCAGGTTATGCTTGCTATCAGGGGTTGCTTGCTGTCTGGGGGATGCTTGCAATCTGGGGGATGCTTGCGAACTGGGGTTGCTTGCTATCGGGGGGATGCTTGCTACCTGGGGGATGCTTGCTACCTGGGGGATGCTTGCAGTCTGGGGGATGCTTGCTATTTGGGGATCGATGCTTGAATGCTGTCTGAGGATGCTTGCTGTCTTGGGATGTTTTGTTTTTAGAGGGAATGTCTGTTGTTGTTTTTTGAAGGTTTTATTTCGCTGTCTATTTGTTATTTGTAAAGAACAAGGATTCTATCCAGATGTCCCCCATCGGGGGGCGAAGATTGCTAGTTTAAAACTATTTATAGGAGCTATTAGTTTAGTATATAAAAAATGAAGTTTATATATTTTAATATTCAATTTCAATATATATATCTAGTCTATATCTATACACAGATATATACCAAATAAATTATCTGACACAAAGCTTTATATATATCAATTTAAAAACATTATTATTAGACTAGTAATTTTGATATTTAATTTCAATTATCTGAAGTTAAAAACTTGAAGTATTAATTATATGTTTAAATTTTTATATATTTTTAATAAAGTTTTAAATTGTTACCTTAAAAACATGGAAAGCAGTACAACTACAATATATAGATAACAATTGTGACTATACCTATTGGAATAAGTATAGAAAACCTATGGATGTGCAACACAGGGTCCAAAATTATGCATGATATAGATACAATACAGAATATATTAACTTTTGCACTAAATATAGGTATAGTAATAGTATTAACTAGATGATAAGGCATTTAGCTTTAATAAAAGTCATGGTTACTCCTATTATTTACTGAAAATCACACTGCTAGAACACCAATTTTTTTATGCCATGACTTAATTTTTATTTTTAGGAACTCAAAACTTTTAGTTAACTTTAAAACAGCTGTTTTTTGCTAAAAATGATATTTTTTGTTTTAATTTGATTTTCTTGTGATTGTGCCAATATTTTTTATTTTAGTTTCTGATTATTTTTAAAGAACTTTCAATGTTGGTTGATATATAACTATACAATTACATTAACCTAACCTTGAACTTGGAATTTTTTTGTACATTGACTGTGTACACTTTATATTGAACCTGAAAATTCTATACACCAAGTGTATGCCAAGATTGTCAGCAAGAGCAAAAATATGCCAGAAAATTCCGGCATTAAGGCACCTTCTGGACTATGGATTTTCATTCTAGCATATGCCTACCATATCTGGACTATGGGATATAGATTATAGGTTTCATTTTCTGCAACAATTATTTGCTTCATTTACTGCTTGTTGCATTGGTTATGTGCTTATTAATTTTTAGTGGCATACAATTTACGTGAACACTTAATTGGTATAAATTAGGGTTGACGGTCATTTTGTCTGCCACCAGTTTGTCTGCCATTCTTTCGTCTGCAAAAATACGATATAGTCATTTTGTCTACCACAAAACTTAAAGACTAAGTATGACGCCACTACATATAATATTGAAGATAAATATCTCTATATCTTAAAAGTTCTTATAGGAAGATAAGAAACTCATTATGTTGGAAGCATCTAAAAAATATTTTCCTGATGGGACCTGTAGTATATACCATATACACATTTACTAAATTTTTGTTTGTTATATAAATTTTGTAAGCTGAATAATTGTTTATAATGAAAATGCATCATCATTGCATGGGGTCATAACAATGCTCATAACAGCTGGCCAATTATATTCAACAATGAACTCTGTCTCTGCCTTCAATATTCGTAATTGCAGCTTCTATCTGTGGTAGGGGGTAGGGCAAGCTACCACTTGGAACCAGTGAAGTTGCGACATGTGGTGCAATTCTGTCTATGACCCTTTTTTGTCACCCAGTGTGCCACCCCTTGCCCTATCCTTCGCCCCATTGTTTGCCATGGTTTAATATTTTTGTTTTTTTCTGTTTGTGTTAATAGTTTTGTCTATTGCCCCATCTGTTGCCCCATCTTTTGCTTCATCCCTTGCCTTTCTGCCCCATCCCTTGCTGGATAGCACAGTTTTACTATTATAAGGCTAATTTGAGCTGCCAATTTTCTTCATCCTGCTTGCTTATTTTGCTTGCTTATCTATTTTTCTTTGTGATTTTATTAAATTAGTTTAGTGTCTTTGTCTAAATAGTTGTTGTTGGCACCCAGCTTCGCCGCGATCTCTTGTTTGTAAAAATAATAATAACAATATAATAATAATTGCCTGCTATTAATTAATAAGTTCATTAATTAAACGAAGCCCTTAACAGTTATATCGAGTTATTTGCCTGTGGGGCTAAGCCTTTGTTATGCGCCGTGTGCCACTTCGTGCATATTTTTCATTGATGTGCGCTGGAATTTTCCGCCATAATGTGCACCTTCCTGAGTGTGGCCAAATTAGTCTCAACTCTGAACAAGCTCTGAGATCTATATGTTCTATAATATGAAATTACGGCAATGGCAACATGCATAAAACTGCTCGACTACAATTGCGACTACCCTCCCCAAGACTTGAGAACCCAACTGTTGGAGTAAACAGGAGGAAATAACTCATTGTGATTTGTCTACGCAATTTCTGGATTTATTTGTGCGAACTCAATGCCGGCAGTAATTCAGAACAGATGTGGAATCTGCCCCACTCCATTGGTGTTAGCAACAAATTACAAATCCAAATCCAAAATCCAAAACTTCCAAAAAGAAAACTTCCTCTGGCCCACCTTATATCCTACATTAAAGTTCTTTTTTTAATGGATATTTAAAATTGATAGATCTTTGAAATAGTGCCATAGTCAGGAAGGTGTCCCATACACCCTGGAATATATGCCGAGGAAAGGCTTTATGTGCAGGCTGATGTATACCGATCTTTTGGAACTCGATTTTCCAAACTCTATAGGTATGCCAAAAAATTACAATTAATATTTTTTTAAACTGTAGCGGAAAATAAGTGTTGATAAACAAAGTAAAAATTGTACTAATTAAAAGTGAGGGGATTTTAGATTATATTTGCAAATTTACTTTATAAATAAGGCAGTGCTTATCCCCACGGTACCGTAGGAATAATTTCTGTCTTATTCCAACGGTACCGTGGGGATAATTTTCTGCTTATCCGCACGGCACACTGACGAGATAGCTGCCTATCTTCTACATATGCCGTGGGTTCATAATTTAGTTTAGTACTTACGGTTTGAGTGCAATATAACAACATAACTTTGCTTGGCTATTATTTTGATAGAAGTAAAGATTTAATGGCCTTTTTACGCAAAAAAAACACTTTTTTGTATTTATGACGTATGATTTAAGATGAATTGCTCTAGTAATTGTTTACAATCTAAGAACTTTTAGCAACTAGTCTAATCCCGACATCCCCGAAAAGTCCATTGCCGCTGCTTCTGTAGACTTCTTACTAGACATGTAAATTCTCAATTTGTTTGTATAGATTATTGCATTGCTTCAACAATTCACCCGTGCGGATAAGCAGAAAATTATTCCCACGGCATATGTAGAAGATGGGGCAGCTATCTCGTCAATGTGCCGTGCGGATAAGCAGAAAATTATCCCCACGGTACCGTTGGAATAAGACAGAAATTATTCCTACGGTACCGTGGGGATAAGCACTGCCTATAAATAAATTTCCCCTTGAGCATAAATAAAATTCTAAAAAAGTAAGATAACTAAAAAAGATTTTTAATATCAATTTTTTTGACTTTATGTATTTTAGTATTGTATTATCATGACACAACAAAGCAATTTGAACAATAACCCTTTGTACGGCATGCAAGGATGCTATCCAATAGGTACGCCAATCATTTTGGTATACCAAAATTTGCACACCAATAATGTACGCCAAAATTTATCTAATGTAAATGCACGCTGAAATTTTCCAGCATATAGGACACCTTCCTGACTATGGAAATAGTGCAATAAACAAAATTACGCTTAGAAAACTGACAACCTACTTTATCTTTTTTTGCACGACTTGCAGTATTTAAACATAAAAACTTTGCTTTACTAGCTATGAAGCTATACCTTAACTTTTTTCTTTAAAAGTCGTTTCGTCTGCCAGCAGACGAAATGGCCGCGCACCTAAATTAGCCTACTGGCATGGCATACACTTCACTAGATAGGCCTAATACTTTACTTACTTACAGTGTGCATATACCACAATTGGCAATATGGCATGTGCCCTATTTATTGCATGCTATATATCAAAAATCAGGTAGGCCTATATGAGTGCCATAAGATTCAAAATACAGAACAGAAGTAAAGGCAAAGCAGACTTTAATATACTCACCATCATAACGTTCTGCTTGTTCAGAAAGCTTAGCAAAATAAACTTTGTCTTCACGATCTTCCTGAGACATTTTGTTATTGCTAATCTGGAAATACAAAAAATAATATAAAAACAAGTCTGACAGCTAAAAATGCGAGATCTTTCACTACACAAGCAGTAATATATCGCTTTGCAAGGATTTAGTCGCTTGAAGTGTTTATCAATTTTAAATCAATGCAATTGTAGTAATAATTAAAACTTAGTAAAACAAAGTTTAAAAAGTTTTTATACGATACCTACCCACAGACAATTCATTTTTAGTATATAGCATAGATCAAAACTTTGTCAAAAACAAATTAATAACGAGGTTTGTTACTTCGAGGAATCTGTCAACACTTCAAAATAAATTAATTGGCCTTGCGACTAAAGGAGGAATCTAATTTTTGAGAAATGAGAAATTTCTGAATCTAAACATTTATTAAAAAAAATTAACTAAATGTTCTGCATACCATGGCCATGACTAAGGAAGCTAAACGATCGATACACACACTAAACGGTTATAAATACTTTCGCTGGCTTAGAGTGTAAAGTGGTACTTTCTCTGTTAAAGGTTTGCGACAGTAGTTTGGCTCGAAACGACTATTGAAGCATCGGAGATTTCAGCACCAGCAGATACTTAAAAATTCTAGCAACCTTAAACAAATTATTTTACGTCAGTACCTGATTTGAGTACAAAAAGCGCTATTTTTTGTTTATTTATGGCGTAGACTCAAGTTGCTTTTAACATATAGTGTTATTCAAAAAATTACCAAACACTGCAAAATACAGTGAAATACGTACTAAAAGCTAATTATTTAATTTTTACCGCTCGCTTAATTATATTACATTAGACTGTTTTATTTCTGATATGTGCAATTATTACCGCAGTCTGAATAAGACAAAAATACATAAAAAAAGTGTTAAAGTGCTTAACAACAAATAAAGAACAGTTGTGTGATACGAATGTACAAACCAAAATCGTTCGTAGAACGTATTTTAAAAGGCCCTGAAAATAAAAAAATGATAAAACAGTTGGATAACAGATGAGTTTATCGCTATTGGTTCTTTAGTTGATCTTTCATTGTCAGTTATATAGATTTTCTGCGCTTTCGAACATTTTCTTACGAATAAAAATGCAATATAAAATAAAATTTTAAGTAACATTCAATTTTCAAACCTGTTGTTGATGCTTAATTTTATGCGATTGATTGAAAACTATTGACTTTAAAGTTAAACTTTAGCTTTAAAAGTTTTTAAAAGTTCGTGTGCATTATAAACGACCTCACAATGTAGTAGTTATTTTCCAAAGTAATATCCTATTTTTGGCAACCAACAGAACAGAATGAATGTTACGCAATCCTTAGTGCTAAAAAAATCGTTTTTAAGAGAATAGAAATTTATGGAAAAAATTTAAAATAAAAAATGGCTTGTACAAGTAAAAAGTATCAGAACATATCCACATGAACATGCTTTGTACTCGACACAGAACAGTAATTTATTAATGATGGAATTTAGCTCTACATGTAGTTACAATTTATTACTTAAGAAAGACAAGAAAATACAGAGGCAGCAAATATATGTACAGAAACAGGAAAAAAAACTAACTGAATAGACGTATAGCAGAAAAAACAAAAATCCTAACTAAACAACTTCAGGCAGCAGGCTTAAAGCCATTGATATTATCGGAAAATTATTATTTAACTAAGAAAATATTAATTATTTCTTTATTTGATTTCAGTAGCGAAAAATGTTCTGTATATTTAAACTGCAGACTTTTGATACACTAGTGATGATACTACAGAATAAATTAGTATTCTAGTATACTTAGTTTATATTAGCAAAACCGAAAAGAATTCGCACCTGATACTACTCTATGACGCAACGGATTAGTAAGTAGCTGGATAAATATCAACAGCACATAAAAATGCAGTAGCACGAAGTGTTGACAACAACTTGACATAGTCTATGTAAACAATTTTTTTTTGAAAAAAACTGCTTGAAAGTAATGAAGCGTGCTTAAAATTGATTTTTACACGCCTAGAAAAAAACAAGACGCTACTTGAATAAAACACGGCGTTTATACGCTAGTACAGTATATCGGATTCGGGATTTCCCGTCACTGCTGCGCATAAGTGAAGAGGTACAGGCACTTTTTCAGCAAAAAAGCAACATTTTCAATACGCTAAAGACTGCCAATTGACTTGCATTGATTTTTTTAGCGTTTTTTCGGACCTCTTTTTCTCACAGAAGGTAGACCCAAGGACTTACTCAAGTAGGACGGGGAAACTACGTAAGTTTCTTGGAAAGTTTTATGAAGCAGGTTTTACCGAAAAGACATTATGGAGCTGTAGAATTTCATTTTTCAGCACAACAATTGTTATTTACTTTTAATAGGAGACAGACCTAATGTTTATTGTTTATATGACTTGCTTTTCTTGTAGCTCTATAGATATTCATAGAGCTTTTCGTTAATAAAATCAGGATTTCACAGTAGTTTCACAGAAACGTAGTTTCCTGCCCTTCTACTTGAGTAGCCTTTAATCAAACCTCTAAAATTGTTCTCTGTCCAAAGCTGCATCTGGTCACACTCTATACGTTGCTCTTTCTCAGCCTCATCATTCGAGCTCAAGGATTAAAACGCAATATGGGTAAAAGGCAGGAGTAACTATCACTGCATTTTAATAAACAAATGACTCGCAATCTAACTAGTAAAATGCTACTTTTAAAATTTACAAAACATTGAATTTTAAGTGAGAAAATGAGGTTTCACACAATTAATCCCACACCAAGTAGTTTTAAACAAGGTCTAGGCTACAATTCCATGTCTTCAGCTGGTTCGGCGTCACTAAACTCCGACATCGAGCTCTCGTCGTCGTCGTTGTTGCTTACTTGAGCAGTACCGTCAGCGGCGGCAGCTCCGTGAGCACCATTTGTTGATGAAGCTCCGCCAGCAGCTGCTGCAGCTGACGATGCAGAGGCGCCGCTATCGCCGCCAGCCCGACTGTCCTCACCTGGCAGGCGCTGCAGCGATCGCAGAGCGGCTTCTGTAGCGTACAGTTGAACATATTCGCGCACTTTGGCTCGATAATCCTCTGGCCGATGCAGATAGAGCGAAGCGGCAGCTCCATTTAGCGGATCCATTGGGTTTGGATAAGCCAGGAGCTGGGGCAGAAACGACTCGAATATGTTTGTCAGGTCTGCATTGGTTGTGTTTTTTAGCTTACATGTAGGCTGAGAATTGGCCTTGGGTACGTGTTGGTTTTATTGCGCTTATAGCATACGTGTGTTTGCTCAGACACTGACACATTCACTTAAAGATCTGTGGTTAGTCACTATTTTGAGTAAGAGTAGGAATGCCAATACAAGAGTTCCACCTAGAGTCCTAGACTACTAGATTCTCAAAGTAAGATTCTAAGAGTGAAACTCCCAGGGTAAGATTCTTAAGAGTAAGACTCCCCGAGTAAGATACTAAAAGTGAGACTCCCCGAGTAAGATACTAAAAGTGAGACTCCCGAGTAAGATACTAAAAGTGAGACTCCCCGAGTAATAAGATACTAAAAGTGAGACTCCCCGAGTAAGATACTAAAAGTGAGACTCCCCGAGTAAGATACTAAAAGTGAGACTCCCCGAGTAATAAGATACTAAAAGTGAGACTCCCAGAGTAAGATACTAAAAGTGAGACTCCCAGAGTAAGATACTAAAAGTGAGACTCTCAGAGTAAGATACTAAAAGTGAGACTCCCAGAGTAAGATACTAAAAGTGAGACTCCCAGAGTAAGATACTAAAAGTGAGACTCTCAGAGTAAGATACTAAAAGTGAGACTCCCCGAGTAAGATACTAAAAGTGAGACTCCCAGAGTAAGATACTAAAAGTGAGACTCCCAGAGTAAGATACTAAAAGTGAGACTCCCCGAGTAAGATACTAAAAGTGAGACTCCCAGAGTAAGATACTAAAAGTGAGACTCCCCGAGTAAGATACTAAAAGTGAGACTCCCAGAGTAAGATACTAAAAGTGAGACTCTCAGAGTAAGATACTAAAAGTGAGACTCCCCGAGTAAGATACTAAAAGTGAGACTCCCAGAGCAAGATACTAAGAGGGAGACTCATAGTAAGATTCTAAGAGTGAGACTCTCAGAGCAAGATACTAAGAGGGAGACTCCTAGTAAGATTCTAAGAGGGAGACTCCCCTAGTAAGATTCTAAGAGTGAGACTCTCAGAGTAAGATACTAAGAGTGAGACTCCCAGAGTAAGATACTAAGAGTGAGACTCCCAGAGTAAGATTCTAAGAGTGAGACTCCCAGAGTAAGATACTAAGAGGGAGACTCCTAGTAAGATTCTAAGAGGGAGACTCCCCTAGTAAGATTCTAAGAGTGAGATTATAAGAACAAATTTTCCCAGGTATGAATCATATATAGACATGCAAAATGCGCCAAAATCAATGATACAGTGAACTGGTTAAATTACTTAAACATCAATAATTCTATCTCTTGGTAGGGGGTTCGATTCTCGACCCACTCCCACTCTCTTGTGTCATTGAGCAAGGTACTTAACTCTGCATTGCTTCAGTTCACCCAGCTCATACATGCGCAACAGTCGGCCGAGTCGGCCGATTCGGCCGACCGATTTGGCGGCCAACCAAGGAAGTCGCAAAAATACCCACCCAAAAATTTACCTAAGTAGTAGTACTAAGTAGCTGACGAGGCATTTTGGCTTAATAAGACAGTTATAGTTACTCCTGCCGTTTACCCAAAGTTGCGTTTATTTTGCTTTAGAGTTTTTTGATGTGTAAGTCGCATTTTTGGCCAAAAACTACGTCGCATTTTTGTTAAAACTAAGTCGCATGGCCGACCGAATTTTGGAGGTTGCGCATGTATGACCCAGCTGTAAAGTGGGTGCCAGCATTAGCTGGGGTAATTGAGGGTGAGTGTGGTGACCCTCCAGTCCTTGGACTGAACAGCCATATGCAGTTTTCAGATGCATTACACAATAGCTGCAGCTGAGCTGTTGGTTCCACATCTGCCCATCAGGACAGGCTTAACCAATTGTTTTTAATAATTGCTTTAATTTGGATTGTGACAAAAAGATAAATAGATTATGGTTTACCATATAGAGCAGACCAGGTTTGGTTAATAACATCTAGACAAACAGAACCAGATCTGGAATAATAAAAAAATACATATTATTTAAATTAGTTAAAAGAAAATATGATTTACAAAAACTTTCATAACACAATTATACTTACGCTTCATCAATGTTAGGATGAAATATTCTGTTCATAAAGCCTAAAAATAATGAATCAAAGATTGAGCATTGAATATTTAGTTGTTGACAATCAATAATAATTACAACAAATACTTACCAATTGATGGGGACTTGAATGGATATCGATCAGGTAAATCTACTTGAACTTTCCAGACTCCGCCCTCATAAGGTGCTACAAATTTTTTGCATTTGAAAGTGTTTTAAATAACTCTATTATTGAATAAAATACACTTGAAAAAGAAAACCACTTACAGTCAGCTGGTCCATGGAACTTGACCACAAACTCATTCAGGCCACCTAGTATTGTTACTTCATGCTTGCTTTCAACACTTTTGAATGCAATTAAAGCAAATTGAATTTAAGGAAAATAAATGCAATGGCAAAAACAATGCTTCTACAAATAAGATAAGTATATAAACTATTTAGTCATAAAATAAAAATATAAAAACTCAATCATAATCTTATCAGTCAATAATTAAGTATCAAAATGACAATTTTGAAATTATTGGAATATTTCAAAGAAATAAAAACAAGTCAGAAAGTTTATATGATGGATTTCTAAACTCATTTAATGATTATCCCTATATGAATAGATTAGTCATTTCAGTGACAAGATGTTTTGGTGACAGTCCTTTTGGTGACAAGCAAAAGTCATTTCGGTGACAAGAAAAATACAATTTTAGTTATAGCCATAGCCATTCTGTTTTTTAACAGAAAATTACTTAGAAAATCTTAAGGTATATTGAGCATAATTTTTTTAGGCTTAAAGTATTTCTGTATTTAATTTTGTTTATTTACAATTATAGAGTTGCAGTCTTTTGAATTATGTTTTCTAATTTAAACATGCAAAAGCGTCAATGAGTGAATATCTCCACTCTTGTGGTCTGCATTTCATGAGGATTCTCTATAGGTTTATGGTTTTTGTGTCTGAATACTTATGAAATCTTTGATTTTCATTGAAAATGAAGTGTGTGTGTATCACAATAGCAACTTGTCACCGAAACAACTATTTGTCACTGAAACGTCTGTCACCAAAACATCTTGTCACCAAAACGACTGGTACCTATATGAATGTATGGATTAGAAAAAAACCTTATGATATTCTAAAACAATGTTAAAGAGAATTGAAATCTAGGTCAAGGACCAAATGGAAAATTGTAGGCCTATAAAATAATACTTATTACTATATTTTAACTATTTTAGTTAAAATTATGATTTTGGTAACAAAGGCTTTATGCCTGGTCCTATAAATCTTCTGAATTGATATATGAAATTGATAGTAATAATTTAAATAATAAAGAATATAATTATTATTGTGGTTTCTTAGTTTCTAATGTGTATAATTTTTAAAAGAGTAATGTACCAGCAGATTGTATGAAGTCTGCAAAAAGAACAGTTATAATAAAGAAAATCGATACAACTTTTGCAAAGGATACAGTTTAATTACGTCAGTGTCCATTCGTCTCTTCCCGGGGCTAGGTGATGACATTTTTAAAACCTTGTCTCACTTACTCGACAGAAACTTACTAATTACAAGATAAAGATTATTGTCAGAAACTATTTTGCGTACAACGCAAGCTAAAAAATCGCAGCAAGCACAGGCAGATTTGCTATTAGAATTCCCTCAGTTCATTTATAGTTTAAGACAAGAATACGAAATATGAAATTTACTCGCAGAGCTTCAAGGTGCTTCTCCGGTAATTGAAACTCGAAACTGAAAAGTTAAATTGCAATCAGCTGATATATACTTCAATTTTTATAGTAGTTTATAAAATAAGAAACGCATATTCTAAGTAACTTTTAAATTTAAAGCGCTGATAAGAGTTAAATACCTACGCAGTAACGAGATTTACTAGAACCAGTGTTAAACTTTGTGCTGTTTTAAATCACCTATTTTCTATGAAAGATCTGTCTATTTTTTCTGTTTTCATAACCCTTATCCGCGTTCGAGGGTACGAGAAAACTGTGTATCAATTTGACAATCAAATGTCGGTTAGCCAGCAGAAAGCGTCACCATTAGCATTATTGATTCGAAAATTTGTTCGGGTTTAATACTTCGATATAGAAACATTTTTAGTTGACCAATTTCTCCATTTTATCGTCTTGGACTTTTCAGAGCATTATCGAATCACACAATTATGCCAACCTGTTGATTACATTGAACACAGAATCAGAATTGAAAGCCTAACGATAGCAATTAGGCTCTCCAGAAACATTTGATTTATGGATGAATTAGGTATGTCATAATCATAATTTATATTGAATTGATGACAGTTTATATTATAATCAGTTGTATACTAGGCCTATGAGTAGGCCTATGAATTTATAGTCTTAATCATAATCTAAAATTCTAATTCTATATCAATAATTCTGGATAAGTTCATGGTAGTTTTTACAATTAATCTATTAGTATTAGGCCAAAGTTGAATATTTGTAGATTGTTCTGATATTCTATTTTTAGGCCTAAAAAATAAATGATCTATACTTTTGTTTAATGGCTGGCTATATATATGGCTTAAAGTATAGATTATAAAGTCAAACTTGGTAAGTTGATTTATTCCTCAATATTTGACTCATTACAATTATAGGATTCAGTGTCCATAGTTATATAAGTGTGTTTGAAATAGAAGCACCTTATCTACCATAGTGCGGAAGGATTTCTGTATACGACAGAAGGTAAATTTTCATTTCGGCCTGTTGTATGACAGTACGACAGGGATTAGAAAATGGTACTAGTGTTGTACGACAGAGTTAGAGTTTAAGGAAGTGCTGTACAACAAAAATAGTGGCACTTACATATGTGGGTAGGTGCGGGAAATTCTTGATATTGCGTTTTTTTAATATGCAAAGTAAAACAACAGATATATTGTACTTTTCTGCTTGCAATGTCAAGTATAGTTTTGCGCCAATAAAATTGAATTTAAGAGTTTGTACGAATATAATACTGATAATTTAAATAACCCTTTGAGTGGAAAAGTGCAACTATTGAATTTTTACTTCTTTGCTTCAACGCAATATGTTAACAACGACGTTATGAGTTAGTTACGAGACTATGAGTATCTGGTACTGGTGTCCGATTGTCCATCAAAGGAATACTAACTATGTCTATACTTCACGTATGAGTCGTATGACATTGACAAGTGTATGACAGACAGACATGTAACATTTTTACATGTACAACAGTGTACGACATAGTGCCCCCCAAAAATTAGCGATGTACGACATGTATGACAGGCGATCCCTGTATACGATGGAGATTTCTGGCATATACCCGTCTTTCTGCACTATGGCTTATCTATAACAAAATACAACTATAATTGCAATATAATTAGTAATCTTAATCTACAATTAATAATCTTCTAAAAGTCAATTGCGACTCTGGAGCATCTCTTGTTCTTTCATACTTTGAAAATTAGCGACTCTGGAGTGTCTCTTGTGACATTTTAACAACTATAAATAATTTTATAGTAAAAAAAATACATACTATACATTAACAGAAAAATTGAATACTAACATAGCATTCATTTACATGCTCATATAATAAATGAATTGATGGCCTTGACTTTCTAAATAATCACCAGAATGGGTTTTGGCCTTTATGTATATGAATTGCACAAAAACTTATTTCAGCTCAAGAGTATAGGTCTACTTAGTCCATAAAGGTTTTTAAGCTTTTTATAATATTGACTAGAACCATAGACATGACTATTACTAATTATTATTAAAGTTATGCCTAAGCCTAAGTCTTAGGTCTTAAGTCTAGGTTTAATTGAAAAAAAACTTTATTAAATAAACAAATTGTTTAAATATTCTACTCCAACAGAAACCCTCATTGAGGAGTTGCAAGAATCTGTCAAGAAGGCAGTGAGCAGTCCCCCAGCCAACTATGTTCGAGTTCATGAATTTGTAAGTAAAAAGTCACTAGTGTTATTAATCTATCATTTGTAGACTGTACCAACTAAAGTAAATTAATTAATGCCCTTTATGACAATTACCACTCCCACAACCAGTGCTAAGGCAATTCTGACCATTCTGCTGACTCCTAAGTCAATACTGTACGCAGGCACGCACTCATACACATGTACACACAAGGTCTACAGTGGCCCTGACTTTCTAATTGTCAAGCATTTACACTCTCTTGATGGTTGGCCCTCGTGCCAATAATGTTTTATATACACATCAAACCCTAAACAATGTGGCCAAATGTAATGGAATCTGACAATTTGCAGACCGCAGACTATGCTGAAGCTGCTCAACATTCCGGCTCTGTGTTTCGCGACAACATGAACGAAATCGAAAGAATGCTCGACCAGCTGGAGGAGTCTGGTTAGTAGTATAACATTGGTAGTACTGTATGTCATGACTCCTCCTGGAGAAGGAGCGCATGTCATGAGTCTTTCCCTATTTTTACCTGTGCTTCCTGCAACGACTGACGCTTCTTAGCCTGGGTACCGTTTTCATCAGACGCTGTGCATATTTTCAACAGTCCTTATCAGTTATCAGTGCTCATTCATTCTGCTAGACAGTTGTCAATCAATCAAATGCTCCTACGCTAGGTTTTTTGACTCATTAAATAGTTAAGATAATAGATTGAAAAATAATTCATTTCTTCTGACATGTTATTTGTGTTGTTAATCTTTCAGACTATCAGGCCAACGATAAGAGCGCACCTCAGCGCAGGTGAGAATATGCTGACGCACAATCTTTATGAGATAATTATAGATTATTATGGTAACAGTTCGTGCTATTAAAGAGTATTATTCATATTTACAATTTATCGACTGAGTTTTTTATTAAAAAAACTCTTTGACAGCAAGCCAAGCTATGCTTCATCAGATTCACTGATGCTTATAGTTTTACAATTCCCCTAAGCTTCACAGTCACCTAAGCTTCACAAATCCTTTTAGAAGCTTCACAACTCCCTAAGTTTCACAAATACCTAAGCTTCACAAATCCCTAAGCTTCACAAATCGCCTAAGCTTCACAATCCCCTAAGCTTCACAATCCCAAAAGCTTCACAATCCCATAAGCTTCACAATCCCATAAGCTTCGCAATCCCCTGAGCTTCACAATCCCCTAAGCTTCACAAATCCGTAAGCTTCACAATCCCCTAAGCTTCATAAATCGCCTAAGCTTCACAATCCCCTAAGCTTCACAAATCCGTAAGCTTCACAATCCCCTAAGCTTCACAATCCCATAAGCTTCTCAATCCCCCAAGCTTCACAAATCCCTAAGCTTCACAACCCTAAGCTTCACAATCCCCTAAGCTTCACAACCCTAAGCTTCACAATCCCCCAAGCTTCACAAATCGCCTAAGCTTCACAATCCCTTAAGCTTCACAATCCCCTAAGCGTCACAATCCCCTAAGCTTCACAAATCCCAAAGCTTCACAATCCCCTAAGCTTCACAAATCCCCTAAACTTCTTAATCCCCTAAGCTTCAGAGTCCCCTCAGCAGGTCTCGATAATATACTCGTATTTCTTTAGACTTTACAAGCCTGTTTCCTGGAACAGCTACGAGTATTTCCTAGAAAAAATTAATTTTAATGACTTCGTATGTGGAAATCATTTTCAGTCCAGCCAGTCCTTCATTCACGCTGGAGAGTCTGATGAACGATCTGAAGGAGTTTCAGGTTAGATGCGCCGTAGTTTACTCTTATTTATATTATTTGTTTACTTATAAATTACATAACGGATTTTAAGAACATTTCATAATCATAACCTACAAACTGTGTATGAACAGGAATTGTCATTTTACCTGAAGACTTTGGAGCTGGAAGTGCGTCTGAAATCTCAGCGTTGTCTTCTATCTATATATTTGTTTTAAACAAGTTTTCATCTTTGTTAAGTTAAAAAGTTCTGTTCTTAATCTTTAGCATGCAAATGTGTACTACTGTTAGTAGCCAAAGCCTTACAATGCCTAGTAAGTAGAACAGGGGTTGGCAAGCTCCGGACCGCAAAGCCTCTCTATCTGGGCCTCGGGTCCTTTGATACTCTACAATAGCAATCCGTCCGCGCAAGGTTTGTGTCTCTTCTCAGCTCTCTTCTCTTTGATCTCATTTTCTCTCCTCTCCTATCCTCTACTCTCTTCTCCTCTCCTCTCTTCTCTCCTCTCCTTTTTTCCTCTTCTCCTCGTCTCTACTCTCCTCTCCTCTCCTCCTCTCCTCTCCTTTTCTCTCCTCTCCTCTCCTCTCCTCTCCTCTTCTCTCCTCTCCTCTCCTTTTCTCTCCTCTCCTTTTCTCTCCTCTCCTCTTCTCTCTCCTCTCCTCTCCTCGCCTCTCCTTGCCTCTCACTTCTCTTCCTCCTCTCCTCCCCTCTCGTCTCCTCTCTTCTTCTTTATCCCCTCGCCGTTCCTTTCTCATATCTCTCCATCTGCCTCTTGTTGTAAAAAAGTGTGCCGACCCCTGAAGCAGAGAAAAGTGGTGACACATGTTCAATGTTCAGTTCGCATGAAATTTCTGTTGATAAACGTTCTCTTTCACACTTAAATGGTTTAGAAATCTTTCCTTGTGCACTACTTGTCAAGTATATATAGCGGGATATGCAAATCTAATTATAAAATCAAAACTGTCACCGCAGTTGGAGCACGAGCTGGCTTTGAGTCGGCTGTCTGCTCATCAGAGAACTCTGGCATCCCAGTCTCAGCAGGGGGCACCGGCTTCATCCCAGTCTCCTCGACCGCCGTCCACTAGACAGGCGATTTCGCAATCAGCCACGAATCACAGTCCGGGTGGCGGAGTTGGGCAGACATCTGGCACAGTGTGCGCTGCTTGTGGCGAACAGATTCACGGACAGGTTGGTGACAGTGCAGATTGACGATATTTTGCGGTCTAGTATGAGTGAGAAAATGTGTTTATTTATAGCCTATGAGTGTTTATGTGTACCTTATATAAGTGCACGGGTGTGTCTGTGTTTATTTGGAGCCCGTAGGTGTTTATAATATGTTTATTGAAATTTATTAGTGTGTTTGTGTGTTTATTGAATTTTATGAGTGTGTTTATGTGTTTATATTAGCCAATGGGTGTGTTTGTCTGTTTATTGAAGTATATGAGTGTGTTTATGTGTTTATATTAGCCAATGGGTGTGTTTGTCTGTTTATTGAAGTATATGAGTGTGTTTATGTGTTAATTGAAGTATATGAGTGTGCTTATGTGTTTATATTAGCTAATGGGTGTGTTTGTGTGTTTATTGAAGTATATAAGTGTGTTTATGTGTTTATATAAGCCCATGGGCGTGTTTATGTGTTTATATAAGCCCACGGGTATTTTGTGTTTATTTAGAGCCCATGTGTGTTTATGTGTTTTTTTATAAACTATGACTCTGAGTGTTTTTTGTGTTTATATAAGCCCATGGATGTGTTTATGTGCTTATTTATAGCCTATGACTATGAGTGTGTTTATGTCGGCCCATGGGTGTATTTATGTGTTTATTAGAGCCTATAAGTATGTTTGTGTTTATTAAAGCCTACGAGTGTTTCTATTCGATCAAATAAATTTGTTTATGAATAAATAAATATATGAATGCATAGGCAAATAAATCAGTGCGTTTATATATACGAGCCTATGAAATATGATTGTTTATATTATAACGTCTATAGATGTGAATTCATAGTGTGCTTAGTTGTTTACATTCGCAACCGGCTGCTCCCAGATGGTGCAAGCGCTCGGTCGGGCCTGGCACCTGCATCATTTCGTGTGCGCCGGCGGCTGCGGCTCCCAGCTTAGCCAGCAGACATTCTATGAAGTCTCAAATTCTCCCTACTGTGAGCCCTGCTATCAGTTGGAATTCTCGCCGAAATGCGCCCAATGCGACGGCGCCATCTTGGACAGGTGTCTGACTGCCCTAGGCCGGCGCTGGCATCCCGAGCACTTCTTCTGCCAGATGTGCACCGCGCCGTTTAGCGAGACCTCCGGTTTTCACGAGAAAGACGGCCGGCCCTATTGCCTAGACTGCTACAGCGATCAGTTTGCGCCGAAATGCCGGGGCTGCTCTGCTCCCATTACTGCTAATTATGTCACCGCCATGGCCAGCATGTGGCATCCTGAGTGCTTTGTGTGTCAGGTGAGTCACTGTGTCTTGTTATTGTCTTTGTCACTGTGTCTTTGTCACTGTGTCTTTGCCACTGTGTCTTTGTCACTGTGTCTTTGTTACTGTGTCTTTTGTTATTGTCTTTGTCACTGTGTCTTTGTCACTGTGTCTTTGTTACTGCTTCTTTGTTACTGTGTCTTTGTTACTGTGTCTGTCACTGTCTTGTCATTGTGTCTTTCACTGTGTCTTTTTACTGTGTCTTTCACTGTGTCTTAGTTACTGTGTCTTTTTACTGTCTTTGTTACTGTGACAGTCACAGTGTCTTCGCTGCAGTGTCAGTCACGCTGTCCTGGTGATAGTCACTAGGTGATTGGTGATGCAAGGAGCTAGATTATCAGTGGTGCAGGGAGCGAGTGATACAAGAAGTAGGAATTTTTCAGATACTTTATCTTAATTTATGATAAAACTAGCAAAAATGTTGCAGAAAAAAAAGTGACTTTATATCGTGAACTTAAGTACAGACTCGGAAGCCTAATCCTCAAGTTCAGACGTGCCAGAGATGCCGCAGTATACGAGGCTGGAGACTCGCCGCCGCAGTGCACTGAGATAATGAGATTGCTAAGTCCCGGCCTAGCTTAGGAATACCACGCTGAGCCTCGTGACCTGGAATAATTTACTTTTTTATGCGCAACCCCGGCGGCCTCAGATGATCGAGTTTTGGCTGAAAAGTTATCTCAAGTCATACCGCTTTGCTCATGGATGCTGACTTGGCTAAGTTAACACAGCTCCCTACCCACTCTACTGAGCCAGCATCCGCTCCCTCCCCACTCTACTGAGCCAGCATCCGCTCCCTCCCCACTCTATCTAACCAGCATCCGCTCCCTCCCCACTCTATCCAACCAGCGTCCACTCCCTCCCCACTCTACCGAACCAGCATCCGCTCCCTACCCACTCTGCCGAGCCAGCATCCGCTCCCTCCCCACTCTATCAAACCAGCATCCGCTCCCTCCCCACTCTACTGAGCCAGCATCCGCTCCCTCCCCACTCTGCCGAGCCAGCATCCGCTCCCTCCCCACTCTATCAAACCAGCATCCGCTCCCTCCCCACTCTACCGAGCCAGCATCCGCCCCTCCCCACTCTACCGAGCCAGCATCCGCTCTCCCCACTCTATCAAACCAGCATCCGCTCCCTCCCCACTCTACCGAGCCAGCATCCGCCCCTCCCCACTCTACCGAGCCAGCATCCGCTCTCCCCACTCTATCAAACCAGCATCCGCTCCCTCCCCACTCTACCGAGCCAGCATCCGCTCTCCCCACTCTACCAAGCCAGCATCCGCTCCCTACCTTCAATACAGGACTGCGGTCGCGACCTTGGCGGCGGCAACTTTTACGACCTGTCTGGGCGGCCGTACTGCGAGCAGCATTACCATACCAGGCGGGGCACCCTGTGCGTGGCCTGCGAAAGAGCCATCACCAGCCGCTGCATCACCGCTATGGGGCGCAAATTTCATCCGGAATGCTTCAAGTGCGCCTTCTGCAACAAGCAGCTCAGCCAGGGAACTTTTAAGGTAATTCTTTCTTAACAGTGTTTGTGTCTTTGTGTACAAATGCACTACATGGTGTACAAATGCACTACAGGTTGTATAAATGCAGTACAGGGTGTACAAATGCAGTAAAGAGTTTACAAATGCCGTACAGGGTGTACAAATGCAGTACAGGGTGTACAAATGCCGTACAGGGTGTACAAATGCAGTACAGGGTGTAAAAATTCAGTACAGGGTGTAAAAATGCAGTACAGGGTGTACAAATGCAGTACAGGGTGTACAAATGCAGTACAGGGTGTACAAATCCCGTACAGGGTGCGCAAATTCAGTGCAGCCTATTCCAAACACCATTGTGAAGAACTGCAATTGTTTATTGCCAGCCAAGCAATTTCTCTCTTCTGTTGTGCCGTAACTCGTGACCTGTGCGTTTTGTTGCATCTCACAATATGCTGCATTTTGTTGCTGCTTCTGACATTCTCCAAGGTAACTAACTCTGTACTACACCCACACTCCGCTATTGCAGGAAAAAGAGAGCAAGCCCTATTGCAGCGACTGCTACGGGAAATTGTTTAGCAAAAAGTGAACCAATATTCAATATTCAACATTCTATGCCCTGCTTTGGTAATAAATAATGACACTTTTCTATTACTATATTATCTGTGTGTAAAAATTTGCCGGAAATTTATCATATTCCTTATCGTCGCTGTTCTGTAAGTTTCCCTGCTTTTTAAACATTTATAGATTCTAAACTACTGCGGTAGAGTGGGTAGGGAGCGGATGCTGGCACAGCACAGAGTGGGTAGGGAGCGGATGCTGGGCACTGTACAGAGTGGGTAGGGAGCGGATGCTGGGCACTGTACAGAGTGGATAGGGAGCGGATGCTGGGCACTGTACAGAGTGGGTAGGGAGCGGATGCTGGCACAGCACAGAGAAGGTAGGCAGCGGATGCTGTCACAACACAGAATGGTTAGGCAGCGGATGCTAGGCACTGTACAGAGTGGGTAGGGAGCGGATGCTGGCACAGCACAGAGTGGGTAGGGAGCGGATGCTGGCACAGCACAGAGTGGGTAGGGAGCGGATGCTGGCACAACACAGAGTGGGTAGGGAGCGGATGCTGGCACAGCACAGATTTAGGAGGCAGCACTATTAATTTAACGACTCAGAAACATTTTGATTTAATCTATTCTGCCTAATATTGTTCTTGACACGCACTCAGTTTTTTTAAGGTAGCGTAATGGCTTTCAACAGTAATCAAATCACCTGATACTTCATGGAGGTAATTTTTCGTTAAAGCAGCTTCTCATTGTGAAGAAGTATGTCAACTTGACTAAATATCAACTGACAGAGCCGGAAGCGAACGATAATCTGTCATTTTCTGGCATTGAAATTTTAACTTTTGTGTCCTTTTATGGTCGCTAAATATGAAAATCAAGCATATCAATAAAATTTGGATCGTCTTTGTATCCATCTGCAGATTCATTTTTACTGTTTGCTGTTTTCTTTTTTTCTAACTGCGTCTGTTTTGGCATTGTGTCTACTGTTATTTATTTCAATGTTAACAGACAGGCTGATTAGTTCAATCAGTGCGTGAAATCCAGCATTTCATTCGGTACGGGCTTGGCAGACTGACAGACAGACAGACAGACAGACAGACACTAAGACAGACACACAGACAGACACACAGACAGACAGACACACAGACACACAGACAGACAGACACACAGACACACAGACAGACAGGAAGACAGACAGACAGACACACAGACAGACAGACAGACAGACACAGGCAGTCAGATCGAGAGAGAAACTGGCAGGCAGGCAGGCGTGCACTCTGGCATCAGTTTGGCTCTAATTGGAAGCAGAGAAAGAGCAGTCTGCACTCTGCAGCATGCAAATGGCGTCACAGCAAGTGCTCTCATCTCCCCATACCGTATGTTGTCAACTTATTCTCGTGGCGACTGCGAAATTCTGTTAAACCCTCCAGATCGCGGACTTCTCTAAGCTTCACTTGGTGCCCTCTAGTCTTATCAGTTTGCGGACTCTCCCTCTCTCTCCATGGGTCTTGCCGAGGTTGCTAATTAATTATGGGCCAAGCTAATTATGGGAACAGGACCCTGCAGTAGCGTCTTTTCGCTGCCAAGTCCCCTAGCGGTCTCCTACTGTCTCTTTCTGTCTCTAATCCCTACATTTCTCCATTCACCCCGTGATCGGATCGGTGTTAATCCCCTAGAGACTTTAGAGAAAGAGAGAAGCTGGATTGATGAAGCTTCTGGGATACTGAGAACAGACTGGCAGCTGTGAGATGCACATCTGTAGGTACAGTTTCTAATTTAGATTGTGAGACCTAGTTAATTTCTCAAGTTGCCTTTGAGATTCATGGGCTAGTATGCTGTCTATGGGCTGGTGTTTATATGCTGTCTATGGGCTGGTGTTTATATGCTGTCTATGGGCTGGTGTTTATGCTGTCTGGGCTGGTGTTTAAATATGTTATCTATGGGCTGGTGCTTATATGCTGTCTATGGGCTGGTGTTTATATGCTGTCTATGGGCTGGTGTTTATATGCTGTCTATGGGCTAGTGCGTTTATGCTGTCTATGGGCTGGTGTTTATATGCTGTCTATGGGCTGGTGTTTATGCTGTCTATGGGCTGGTGTTTATATGTTATCTATGGGCTGGTGCTTATATGCTGTCTATGGGCTGGTGTTTATATGCTGTCTATGGGCTG
>NIVC01001014.1:315000-348564 GCA_002269645.1 Macrostomum lignano
TGTCTCCGGTTCTCACTGGAGCAGCAGACTGTCTTCTTGCTCTCCCATACCGACAGATTTCTCCTGTTGCAGAAGTGGCAGAATTTGCTGCTGCTGCTCCCGGCAACCGGAGATGTTCGGGTCGGAGCGATAGCAGAACACTGAGCCGCAGAGCAGAGCGGAAGAGTCTGACGCACTGCTGGGTGCTGCGGCACAATTTTCCTGCTGCTGTTGCTGTTGTTGTTTCTGCGTCTTCTGCTGCTGCTGCTGCTGCTGCTGCTGCTGCTGCTGCTGCGCCGCCTGACTGGAGGCACAGTACTGCGAGCTCAGACGGCAGTTCTCAAGTCTGCTTCCTCCGTCATTGGCGTCGACAAGAACGCAGGACTCTCGTTCGGATTCGTTCTCGTTGTCGTCATCGGAGGCGGCTTCAATGATGCGAATTGGCACCGGGCACTGCACGGCCGTTTGCAGGGTTGCCGTGACTACTGGCTTGTGAACCGTCAGCGCTGGCGTTCTGACAGCAGGCTCCTGCAGCGGCGGCGGCGGCGGCTTCGGCGCTTCAGCTGAAACTGCCGACTGACCTGTCAGCCTTGACCATCGAATTCGCCTTAGCAGCTGACAGCATCCGCTGCCTCCAGTGACTAGCGGCAGCAGCATGCTGCAGATCATGAGGAACAGGATGCAGCTGAGCACTGTCACCAACACGTTGAGCACAGTGCTATTGTTGGCAGGAGATTTCGACGACTGGTTCGCCATCGACCTGCTGTTCGTGGCGTTTTTGTTCGAGTTTACATGCAGTTGCGGCTCGCCGTGTTGCAGCAGCTGGGCTTTGACCAGGCCGAACAGCAGGAATATAATAAAGTGCATCCTTATTAATGGCCTGTTTGTGGCTTTTGAAAGTTCTGCGCTGATGCTATGGGGTATTTCCGCCCTAATCTGGCCACCCCAGGCAAAGTGATTCTATTTATTTCTCTGCAGTCAGCTTCTACCCAGCTCTAGCGCAGCCAATCACGTTCCAGTGGTTGCACTGGTTGTTCGATTGGATTTTGGGCATATCCAAGTATCCAAGTGGGAGCGAGGGAGAGAGGGAGAGAGAGAAGGGGCTTCTTGAGCTCCGAGAGTGACAAGAAGGATTCTCATCAAGAGTTGAGGGTGCAAAATTTCTGTTTCTCTTAGTCGAAAAATCGAGATTGAACGCAGCGGGCGGTAAGGGGTGTCGAGAATGCTTTTAGTGCGTGTAATAACAGAAATATTCAGGACTATGCATTGCTACGTTAACACGATGCTGCATATGCTACTAAACTGCTAAAATTGTGCTCACTCATAAAGTGCCATCTTTATACGTTAGTTTACCTGCGAGCTACATACTGGGACAAGGGGAGTGAGCTAGGGGAACCTATGGGACTTAAGGGAAGAGGGGAGAGAAATGAGGAGAGAGAGAGAGAGAGAGAGAGAGAGAGAGAGAGAGAGAGAGAGAGAGAGAGAGAGAGAGAGAGAGAGAGAGAGAGAAGAGACAGGAAGAGAGTGGAAGAGAGGGGAAGAGAGACAGGAAGAGAGGGGAAGAGAGACAGGAAGAGAGGGGAAGAGAGACAGGAAGAGAGGGGAAGAGAGACAGGAAGAGAGGGGAAGAGAGACAGGAAGAGAGGGAAGAGAGACAGGAAGAGAGGGGAAGAGAGACAGGAAGAGAGGGGAAGAGAGACAGGAAGAGAGGGGAAGAGAGACAGGAAGAGAGGGGAAGAGAGACAGGAAGAGAGGGGAAGAGAGACAGGAAGAGAGGGGAAGAGAGACAGGAAGAGAGGGGAAGAGAGGGGAAGAGAGACAGAAAGCGATGCAGCAAACAGAAATTCTATATTTTTCTCTTACCTGTTTCCTATTTACCTATATTGCTTCTAATTTTCAGAGAACTCGTAAAAAATCTACCATTTAGGTTCGCAAGCTAGGTAGTGTTAAAAAGTTCTCAAGTCATATCCTTGCAACATGTCATTAGCGAATAAGTACAACCCCTGGTTTGCCGCGTCTAGCATATGCACTCATATCGCTCGTACTAGAGCAGATTGAGTGAATAATTAATAATGAACCATGCGGTATCACACGCTCGTTAAGAAAGCATGATTACTTTGGGTGGCTCAGTGAGATCAGCTCGGCTTGCACTTCATGCTTAGTAGCTTGTAGCATCTTTTTTTTAGCAACCGTTGCACCTAAATCGATCTGCTTGCTAATCGGAGGCTGCACTTAGACTAGCTCCATCATCGAAGTCCTCATCAGAGCCGAGTGGACCAGTTAAACAAAGCAAGACAGCTAGGGGTATTTTCGCTTAGCTTATAAAAGTGCAAGCGATGAAGCTCTTCCTGTTCGCTTGGCCTTTACTTTCGTAGAACTATATTTTGGTATGTTTAAAAATTTTCAAGTCCTAAGTGCGGCTTTGGGTTTTTGCGACACATTCCCTCACGATTCCGTAAACAGCAATGGCACTGCGAGCATCGCATACGCATAATACAGTAGTGCAAGATTCTATGGATTTGAAAACTAAGACACTTGGAAACTAAGACACTTGGACACTAAGACACTTGGAAACTAAGACACTTGGAAACTAAGACACTTGGACACTAAGACACTTGGAAACTAAGACACTTGGACACTAAGACACTTGGAAACTAAGACACTTGGACACTAAGACACTTGGACACTAAGACACTTGCACACTAAGACACTTGCACACTAAGACACTTGGACACTAAGACACTTGGACACTAAGACACTTGGACACTAAGACACTTGCACACTAAGACACTTGGACACTAAGACACTTGGACACTAAGACACTTGGACACTAAGACACTTGGACACTAAGACACTTGCACACTAAGACACTTGCACACTAAGACACTTGCACACTAAGACACTTGCACACTAAGACACTTGCACACTAAGACACTTGGACACTAAGACACTTGGACACTAAGACACTTGGACACTAAGACACTTGGACACAGAGAAACTTGGACACTAAGACACTTGGACACTAAGATACTTGGACACTAAGACACTTGGACACTAAGACACTTGCACACTAAGACACTTGGACACTAAGACACTTGGACACTAAGACACTTGGACACTAAGACACTTGGACACTAAGACACTTGGACACTAAGACACTTGGACACTAAGACACTTGGACACAGAGAAACTTGCACACTAAGACACTTGGACACTAAGATACTTGGACACTAAGACACTTGGACACTAAGACACTTGCACACTAAGACACTTGCACACTAAGACACTTGGACACTAAGACACTTGGACACTAAGACACTTGGACACTAGGACACTTGGACACTAAGACACTTAGACACTTGGACACTAGGACACTTGGACACTAAGACACTTGGACACTTGGACACTAGGACACTAAGATACTTGGACACTAAGATACTTGGACACTTGGACACTTGGGCACTTGGACACTAAGACACTTGGACACTAAGATACTTGGACACTTGGACACTTGGACACTAAGACACTTGGACACTAAGACACTTAGACACTTGGACACTTAGACACTTGGACACTTGGACACTAAGACACTTAGACACTTGGACACTAAGACACTTGGACACTTGGACACTAAGACACTTGGACACTTGGACACTAAGACACTTGGACACTTGGACACTTGGACACTAAGACACTTGGACACTTGGACACTAAGACACTTGGACACTTGGACACTAGGACACTAAGATACTTGGACACTTGGACACTTGGACACTAGGACACTTGGACACTAGGACACTTGGACACTTGGACACTTGGACACTTGGACACTAGGACACTTGGACACTAGAACACTTGGACACAGAGAAACTTGGACACTAAGACACTTGGACACTAAGACACTAAGACACTAAGACACTTGGACACTAAGACACTTGGACACTTGGACACTTGGACACTAAGACACTTGGACACTAAGACACTTGGACACTAAGACACTTAGACACTTGGACACTTAGACACTTGGACACTTGGACACTAAGACACTTAGACACTTGGACACTAAGACACTTGGACACTTGGACACTTGGACACTAAGACACTTGGACACTTGGACACTAAGACACTTGGACACTTGGACACTTGGACACTAAGACACTTGGACACTTGGACACTAAGACACTTGGACACTTGGACACTAGGACACTAAGATACTTGGACACTTGGACACTTGGACACTAGGACACTTGGACACTAGGACACTTGGACACTTGGACACTTGGACACTTGGACACTAGGACACTTGGACACTAGAACACTTGGACACAGAGAAACTTGGACACTAAGACACTTGGACACTTGGACACTAAGACACTTGGACACTTGGACACTAAGACACTTGGACACTTGGACACTTGGACACTAAGACACTTGGACACTTGGACACTAAGACACTTGGACACTTGGACACTAGGACACTAAGATACTTGGACACTTGGACACTTGGACACTAGGACACTTGGACACTAGGACACTTGGACACTTGGACACTTGGACACTTGGACACTAGGACACTTGGACACTAGAACACTTGGACACAGAGAAACTTGGACACTAAGACACTTGGACACTAAGACACTAAGACACTAAGACACTTGGACACTAAGACACTTGGACACTTGGACACTTAGACACTTGGACACTTGGACACTAGGACACTTGGACACTAAGACACTTGGACACTAAGACACTTGGACACTAGACACTTTGACACTAAGACACTTGGACACTAAGACACTTGGACACTAGGACACTTGGACAGTAAAACATTTACAAGCGTCGACACAGAGACACTGTGACCCTAAGCCAATAAATGCAATAGTACAAGTATGTGTAAAACCATTTGAAGCAGCCTTTGCTGCGCAAAAGAGAAGAGAAAAGTTAAAATGGAAGCAGAGCATTTTAAACATCGGTTGGTGGGGTTCTTTTAATAGCATGAGGGGAAAGAGAAAGAAGCTGAAGACCCGAGAGCACGCCGAGATTGAGGATGTGAAATCGAGCGTAAGAGAGCTGTCCCACTCGCTGACAGGACGGCACGGCTATACGAGAATTCAGATAAGGAAGCTGGGATGAAGGGGGTTGATGAAGCGACGGGAAAGATTGTGTTCGCAAAGCTTGCAGCTCGGGCAGTGGGGTATCGGAGCTAGGTCAGAAGAAGCACTGACAAAACGGTGTTCGATCTATAGAATGCATACAACTTGGCATTTAGCCAGGAAAACATCGAAGTACAAGGAAAATGTCATCGGCAGTGTAAATAAGGAATACAGTTTTCTCGCCCGAGAATTTGTTTTGCTACTTAATTCTTATTCATATTTCTAGTCTAGCACAAGTTAAGCACAGTTGGTATCGGTTAGTATGCAGTCTTTCGATTGGCAAGAACCGGGAGAGCGAGCTGCGCCTCCCCCCATAGCGCGCCCCTCCGATGGCGCCCCCTGATAGCGCCCCCTCCGATGGCGCCCTCCCCCTGATAGTACCCTCCCCCTGATAGCGCCCTCCCCCTGATAGCGCCCTCCCCCTGATAGCGCCCTCCCCCTGATAGCACCCTCCCCCTGATAGCGCCCTCCCCCTGATAGCACCCTGCCCTTGATAGCACCCTCCCCCATGATAGCACCCTCCCCTGATAGCGCCCTCCCCCTGATAGCACCCTGCCCCTGATAGCACCCTCCCCATGATAGCACCCTCCCCTGATAGCGCCCTCCCCCTGATAGCGCCCTCCCCCTGATAGCGCCCTCCCCCTGATAGCGCCCTCCCCCCTGATAGCGCCCTCCCCCTGATAGCACCCTCCCTCTGATAGCGCCCTCCCCCTGATAGCACCCTCCCCCTGATAGCGCCCCCTCAGATGGAGCCCCCAACCCTATACTATATTTTTAAAATGAATTTGTAAACCCGGCACGACGATCCATCATCATTTTGGGGATATTCTAAAGTTTTTTTCTGTATTAATCTGATAATTTTTAGATTAACAGCTGCAGCAATTTTTCCATTTAGAATGCACTTGAGCACTCAGCGGCCCTGCAGCTCTCTCTCTCTCTTCATTGATTCTATAGCAGGTAGGCCTCAGGCATGCGAGCCCATTCAAGCGTGAACAATGCCGAAGCTTGATGCTCAGACTGTAGCGGGCATGGAGCTCAAATATACGGCATCTGGATATCTGGGAGCAGCAATATTAGCTCTGCGAACAGAACGGAGAGTGTGCACTGCCTGACAATGGGAGAGGCTGGGGCGCTGTACATCCTGCGTGAGTGTGTGTCTATTAACTTAGTAACTAACTAACTAACTAACTAACTAACTAACTAACTAACTAACTGACTAACTAACTAACTAACTAACTAACTAACTAACTAACTAACTAACTATCTAACTAACTAACTAACTGACATACTAACTAAATAACTAACTAACTAACTAACTAACTAACTAACTAACTAACTAACTAACTAACTAACTAACTAACTATCTAACTAACTAACTAACTGACTGACTAACTAACTAAATAACTAACTAACTAACTAACTAACTAACTATCTAACTAACTAACTAACTGACTGACTAACTAAATAACTAACTAACTAACTAACTAACTAGCTAACTGACTGACTAACTAACTAACTAACTAACTAACTAACTAGCTAACTGACTGACTAACTAACTAACTAGCTAACTAACTAAATAACTAACTGGCTAACTAACTAACTAACTAACTAACTAACTGGCTAACTAACTAACTAACTAACTAACTAACTGACTGACTAACTAACTAACTAACTAACTAACTAACTAACTAGTTAATTAACTAAATAACTAACTGGCTAACTAACTAACTAACTAACTAACTAACTAACTAACTAACTAACTAACTAACTAACTAACTAACTAACTAACTAACTAACTAACTAACTAACTAACTAACTAACTAACTAACTAACTAACTAACTAACTAACTAACTAACTAACTAACTAACTAACTAACTAACTAACTAACTAACTAACTAACTAACTAACTAACTAACTAACTAACTAACTAACTAACTAACTAACTAACTAACTAACTGACTAACTAACTAACTAACTAGCTAACTAACTAACTAACCGACTATTCCCGACTAACTACCTAACTAACTAACCTGACTAACCATACTAACCGAAATAACTACTTAAATAACCAATTAAAATTCCCGATGAACTTATACAGTCACTAAATCAGTCCAGATATTGCATCTCGTACTCCATGGAGCACAGCGCGGGTAGATAAGGATTCCGAGAGTCGCTAATGCGCTGCTGATAATAGATTGAGGATTTCAAAGGGAAAAGAGGGGGATGCAGTGCTTCCTTACCAACGGGTGCTTCGAGTAAATAGCTCTGATCTGTTGCTAGAATGCTACAGTTGCAATGTGAAATGCGCTTGAAGAAGAGAGATCGTATCCCTGTATTAGTAAAGAGCAGGCCACCAACCCCTGCAAGACTATTAAGGTGTTTAGAAAGCAGAGCTCAACAGATGATTTAATAATGCAGCGATTAACTAACTTCAGGTAGCTCGTGTTGCTGTGAAATCTTTTTCTTTACATGGTAAATTTGATTTTAAGAATCTAGAATGGCTTTCTTAGTCGTTGATAGGACTAGAGAAAATTAGGAGAGGAGAGGGGTAGAGAGAGGTAAATAGAGAAGAGCAAGAAGATGAGAGAAGGGCAACTCCTTTCTAAAAAAGCGCAGTTAAAGTGCATCCAAAATTAATTCGATCAAGTGTTTATAAAATTCCACAAGGATGAGAAGAGGAGTAAAAAAGTCACTGCAACAATAGTCGCACGCATTGAAATGCAAAAATACTAAGATAGAAAGAGCCTGCTAGATGCCGTTCTTACTGAATGTGCATAAATTTAGTCGCTGGGAAAGAGGGACAGAGGAGGAGGGAAAGCGAGAGAGGAGGGGCAGAGATAGGAGAGACGTAGAGAGAGAGGGAGGGGACTCCTAGATTCTCCTATATTCTTCATCGACTCCTAAAAGAGTGCTTAAATAAAGTCGTCCATGGAGAGAGAGGGGGGGAGGGAGGGAAATAGAGGGAGACAGGGAGATAGGAAAGAGAGGGAGATAGATAGAGAGGGAGAGAGGGAGAGAGGGAGAGAGACAGAGAGGGGGAGAGATAGAGAGGGGGAGAGGGAGAGAGGCAGAGAGGGAGAGAGGGAGAGAGACAGAGAGGGGGAGAGACAGAGAGGGAGAGAGGGAGAGAGGGAGAGAGGGAGAGAGGGAGAGAGGGAGAGAGGGAGAGAGGGAGAGAGGGAGAGAGATACAGAGGGAGAGAGGGAGAGAGATACAGAGGGAGAGAGGGAGAGAGATACAGAGGGAGAGAGGGAGAGAGATACAGAGGGAGAGAGGGAGAGAGGGAGAGAGGGAGATAGGGAGAAAGATACAGAGGGAGAGAGGGAGAGAGGGGGAGTGGAGGGGAGGGGAAGTAGACAGATCTCGTTCAAAGCGGTTGCCTTTTCAAAATGTCCCTCATGCAGGGCCCACCAGAAGCAGAAAAAATGCCCCTATCCTTTCAAGTAAATTGCCTGGCTTTCAGTGATGCCTCCAATCAAGACGCGGCTGCTGGATTCACATGAAGCTGCAAAAGACCGGCTAGAAAAAAACAAAAATATAAATTAATTGAAGCCGGGCAATGCTCATCGAAGTGGAACGCGAGGACAGAAGCAAAAAAACATTTTAAAAATCGCGCGTGCTCAGATGCAGCTCCACGGGAGGCTGAGGTCGGCCCATAAATTTTGCAGATCCTATCGGTGTGTTTCTGTGCGGCTTCCCAAGAGACGTTTCTTGGGCGTGGGTCTTCTCTCCGAGTATGTTTGTTAAACATTCGAAGATGGGAGATAAAAAATTAAGCAAAATTCTTACTTCGCGTCTCACATCGCGAATAAAAATGCTTTAATTTTCGATTTTTATGTCGAAATTTAATTTGAAATCTGTTTACGCACAATGTATATGCACTTCGGGTTTGTTGTCCACAATGTGTCCGGGGAAGGCTGGGTAAGTGCACTTGGTCCTTTTTAGTTATATTTTTATCCTTAGGAGAGGTCATGAGGGTCAGATGCCCTCCCTCTGACATTTGAGATTCACTGCTTTGCTAGCAATATGGTACCATTCAGGAGAGGTCAAAGGGGTCATATGCCCTCTTATTGATATTGTAGGAGGTCATGTTCTCTAAAAAAATCCTAATCATGCATTTAAACACCTGAGCTCTTATTCTGAATCATGCATTTAAACATCTGAGCTCTTATTCTGAATCATGCATTTAAACACCTGAGCTATTATTCTGAATCATGCATTTAAACACCTGAGCTCTTATTCTGAATCATGCATTTAAACACCTGAGCTATTATTCTGAATCATGCATTTAAACACCTGAGCTCTTATTCTGAATCATGCATTTAAACACCTGAGCTCTTATTCTGAATCATGCATTTAAACACCTGAGCTCTTATTCTGAATCATGCATTTAAACACCTGAGCTATTATTCTGAATCATGCATTTAAACACCTGAGCTCTTATTCTGAATCATGCATTTAAACACCTGAGCTCTTATTCTGAATCATGCATTTAAACACCTGAGCTCTTATTCTGAATCATGCATTTAAACACCTGAGCTATTATTCTGAATCATGCATTTAAACACCTGAGCTCTTATTCTGAATCATGCATTTAAACACCTGAGCTCTTATTCTGAATCATGCATTTAAACACCTGAGCTATTATTCTGAATCATGCATTTAAACACCTGAGCTCTTATTCTGAATCATGCATTTAAACACCTGAGCTATTATTCTGAATCATGCATTTAAACACCTGAGCTATTATTCTGAATCATGCATTTAAACACCTGAGCTATTATTCTGAATCATGCATTTAAACACCTGAGCTCTTATTCTGAATCATGCATTTAAACACCTGAGCTCTTATTCTGAATCATGCATTTAAACACCTGAGCTATTATTCTGAATCATGCATTTAAACACCTGAGCTATTATTCTGAATCATGCATTTAAACACCTGAGCTCTTATTCTGAATCATGCATTTAAACACCTGAGCTCTTATTCTGAATCATGCATTTAAACACCTGAGCTCTTATTCTGAATCATGCATTTAAACACCTGAGCTATTATTCTGAATCATGCATTTAAACACCTGAGCTATTATTCTGAATCATGCATTTAAACACCTGAGCTCTTATTCTGAATCATGCATTTAAACACCTGAGCTCTTATTCTGAATCATGCATTTAAACACCTGAGCTATTATTCTGAATCATGCATTTAAACACCTGAGCTCTTATTCTGAATCATGCATTTAAACACCTGAGCTATTATTCTGAATCATGCATTTAAACACCTGAGCTATTATTCTGAATCATGCATTTAAACACCTGAGCTATTCTGAATCATGCATTTAAACACCTGAGCTATTCTGAATCATGCATTTAAACACCTGAGCTCTTATTCTGAATCATGCATTTAAACACCTGAGCTATTCTGAATCATGCATTTAAACACCTGAGCTATTCTGAATCATGCATTTAAACACCTGAGCTCTTATTCTGAATCATGCATTTAAACACCTGAGCTCTTATTCTGAATCATGCATTTAAACACCTGAGCTATTATTCTGAATCATGCATTTAAACACCTGAGCTCTTATTCTGAATCATGCATTTAAACACCTGAGCTCTTATTCTGAATCATGCATTTAAACACCTGAGCTATTATTCTGAATCATGCATTTAAACACCTGAGCTCTTATTCTGAATCATGCATTTAAACACCTGAGCTATTATTCTGAATCATGCATTTAAACACCTGAGCTATTATTCTGAATCATGCATTTAAACACCTGAGCTATTCTGAATCATGCATTTAAACACCTGAGCTATTCTGAATCATGCATTTAAACACCTGAGCTCTTATTCTGAATCATGCATTTAAACACCTGAGCTCTTATTCTGAATCATGCATTTAAACAACTGAGCGCCTATTGGCAGTCTGAGTTCACACGACCTTGCGTTGCGTCTTATCTTTGCCTCTCCCACCCTAGACGAAGTTTCGTTGCTGAGACTATTTGAATATCGCCTAATAAAACTTATTAAGCATAACCCCGAAAAGTCTGCTCCAATTCTCTTCAAATAGTGCTGCGCGTATTTGAGGAACCAAGGGACAACACGGAGCAGTCACGATCGGCAAATATTCGCATTGCTATGGGATTTAACTGCTCTAAGAATAATATTAGTGTCAAACGCATAAGGAAAAGTCACACACTGGTTTTGATAATTTAGTTTCAAGTCACCTGACAATTTTTAGAAAGTTCAAAGCTTCGGATCTGAAGTTTGTAAAATTTATCTTTAAAAATACTTCATTGCATCCACTAAGTACGAAATGATAAGGTGTCACCTAAGATGTGTCCACTAATAAACGGGTTGATTCAAGGTTGTGTCCACTTGTGATCAGGTTGATTCAAGGTTGTGTCCACTGGTGATCAGGTTGATTTAAGGTTGTGTCCACTGGTGATCAGGTTGATTTAAGGTTGTGTCCACTGGTGATCAGGTTGATTTAAGGTTGTGTCCACTGGTGATCAGGTTGATTCAAGGTTGTGTCCACTGGTGATCAGGTTGATTTAAGGTTGTGTCCACTGGTGATCAGGTTGATTTAAGGTTGTGTCCACTGGTGATCAGGTTGATTTAAGGTTGTGTCCGCTGGTGATCTGGTTGGTTCAAGGTTGTGTCCGCTGGTGATCTGGTTGGTTCAAGGTTGTGTCCACTGGTGATCAGGTTGATTTAAGGTTGTGTCCGCTGGTGATCTGGTTGATTTAAGGTTGTGTCCACTGGTGATCAGGTTGATTTAAGGTTGTGTCCACTGGTGATCAGGTTGATTTAAGGTTGTGTCCACTGGTGATCAGGTTGATTCAAGGTTGTGTCCACTGGTGATCAGGTTGATTTAAGGTTGTGTCCACTGGTGATCAGGTTGATTTAAGGTTGTGTCCGCTGGTGATCTGGTTGGTTCAAGGTTGTGTCCGCTGGTGATCTGGTTGGTTCAAGGTTGTGTCCACTGGTGATCAGGTTGATTTAAGGTTGTGTCCGCTGGTGATCTGGTTGATTCAAGCTCAAGGTTGTGTCCGCTGTTGAACGGGGTGTTTCAGAATTGTGTTCGTTGACGCAATGAAATGGTAAAAGTTCTAAATAGCCAAAAATATTAATTTGCAAGAGCCATTTTATTTATACGATTTGCGCAGATTACAAAAACGATCAACTTTGAACTGCACAAAAAATTCAGTCCTCACTAATCCCAGACAGTTGACTCAGTCACTCCGTGCTCCATGCCAGCTCACTGCTCACCCGAGATGGACACTGCAGCAATACGTCCAAACAGTTCCTTGTCGGGCTTGAGCAGCAACAGTTTCTCTTCGTGCGAGAACAATCTGGTGTCGTTAACAACTTCGTTTAATGCCCGTCTGAGTTGGTTGATGCGTCTGCGCAGATTTGATACCAGCACAGCGTAGCAGAACCCGGCTACGAGACGGAACAGCAGAAGAAGAGCTATCAGCCAAGTGAGCGCCTTGGCCAGCACAGACACCAGAGTGACTAATTGCATAGGTAGCATCATATATAGCTTTTTATATAGGCTTGAGTTTCTTCTCTCTGCTGTTCTATTGCAATTTCGGGGCTGCAGCTTGCAACGTTTTTACCATAGACAACTCAGGGGGCCGTAGCCCAGCGGTAGCGCAGCTGCTCCGGTGTGCCAGCGACCCAGGCTCGATTCCAAGTGCAGTCACATTAATTTGGGGCTGAATTGGAATCTCGGCTTGGCTCTGCTCGTGCAATTAGCGGCCTTGAGAGCCAACCCCCCCCCAAGGCGCAGTGAAGTGTACATCCCTAACGATAATATAAAGTTAAGGCCGCTATGCACTCCTGTGTGAGTGTGTGCGCGCTTGTATGCCTGCTCAGGGGAGTCGGCGGAATGGGCAGTAATGCCTCTCGCCGGTTGTGTGCCTATGTCGCTTAAAGTGCGCCAGGGTGCACACAACCCCCCTGCCTCTAATAAAAAAAATACCATAGACAACTAAGGAATCTTCAGTATATAGCCAATCGATGCGAACGGGAGCTTCACAGGGCAAAATTACATATTGGCTTTATAATGCGCATTCTATGGTCAGAATAATGGTCTCGAGGCGAGCAAAGCAAAAGCTCGTTAACAAAACATTATTGATCTTAGAGAGAATTGTCCTGCGATTTACACCAATCAATGCAAATCTCCAAGGCACAGAGAGTGTACATGCCTGAAAATTAGAAAGTTATTACCCTGTGTGAGCGTGTGTATGAGTGCGTTCCTGCGTACAGTATAAGACAGCACCACCATCAGACAGCCACCCCATCAGACAGCCACCCCCATCAGACAGCCATCCCCACCAGACAGCCACCCCATCAGCCAGCCACCCCATCAGACAGCCACCCCATCAGACAGCCACCCCATCAGACAGCCACCCCATCAGCCAGCCACCCCATCAGACAGTCACCCCATCAGACAGCCACCCCATCAGACAGCCACCCCATCAGACAGCCACCCCATCAGACAGCCACCCCCAGACAGCCACCCCATCAGACAACCACCCCCACCAGACAGCCACCCCATCAGCCAGCCACCCCATCAGACAGCCACCCCATCAGACAGCCACCCCATCAGACAGCCACCCCATCAGACAACCACCCCCACCAGACAGCCACCCCATCAGCCAGCCACCCCATCAGACAGCCACCCCATCAGACAGGCACCCCATCAGACAGGCACCCCATCAGACAGGCACCCCATCAGACAGCCACCCCATCAGACAGCCACCCCCCAGACAGCCACCCCATCAGACAACCACCCCCACCAGACAGCCACCCCCACCAGACAGCCATCCCCACCAGCAGACAGCCACTCCATCAGACAGCCACCCCATCAGACAGCCACCCCCATCAGCCAGCCACCCCCATCAGACAGCCATCCCCACCAGACAGCCACCCCATCAGACAGCCACCCCTTTGACTTACTTGACTTAGCTGCAGGGCAGTCCGAAGACGCAGCGGGGAGGCGAGAGTCGCCCATTCCGCTAAACCCTGGTGACCCGCTTCGGCAATGGTGCGGGGCCAGTCAGGGCGGTCCGCCAGTACGTCCTGCAGCGTTCTCTTCGTTTAGGAAGAAAGAGGCTCGTCTAGTTGCCCGAAGGAACCGGACGAGCCGTGAGATGTTCTCAGGTCTACAAAAGTCATCGATAGATGGGTTTGGACCGAGGTGGTTAAGCCGCTCCCTGGTGAAGAACGGGCATTGACAAACGAAATGCTGAGCATCTTCGTTGTCGTACTCGCAAAATGGGCACAGTTCATTCCGGATGTCGCCCCGGAGAAAGCAGTGCCTAGCGAAGCAACCATGCCCCGTGAGGGTCATAGCAAGAGCCCGGATGTCCTTCCTGCTTTGGTTCAGGAGGACAGTTCGGAGCTTTCGGGATGGACAAGGGACCGCCGCGCGCGATTGGCGGCAGGTGGTCAGGTTCATCCATCTGTCCCTGTGCAGGGCGGAGGCCCAGGCATCAATGCTGCGATTGATGATGGCCGCAGGGATTGGAGTCAAGGGCAGAGGTCCCTGAAGGGAGTCGCCGCTCCCTTGCTTTGCTAGCGAATCGGCCAGCTCGTTTCCAGGGAAACCCGCGTGGCCTGGGATCCATTTGAGCTGGACAGAATTTTTGCGTCCCAGCGTATTGAGCATCCGGACGCAGTCAGAGACCGACCGGGAGGCCGTAGTGGTGTGACAGAGGGCTAGCAGAGCCGCCTGGCTGTCGAAGTGAAAAACGATAGTTTTACCGGAGGTGTTTTTGCTGCAAAGCTCTGCAGCGCAAGAGCTAATAGCAAGGACCTCGTTCTGGAAGACAGTAGAGAGTCTTCCAGTGTGCTGGGCACGCGGCCATTGATGAGAATGCAGACCCCAAAGCCGGAGAGACAGCCTTTTAGGGATCCGTCTGTGTAGCAGTGGACCTCCTGCGGATTCCAGTGGTCGTTAGCCTCCTCTCGAGGAGGAAGAATGACCTTGAATCGAAGACAGAGGTTGAGCGTGCGAGGTTCCCCGTCCGAAAGGACGTTGAGGCCGCCACTCTCCTGCAGATCTTTGAGACAGAGGTCGGAATGATGCAAAAGCTTGCGCTTAGCCATTGCCCTATGGGGCTTGAGAGTAATGCCGGTGTCGATGAGACGCTGGGCTGCTGGCTGCCTCACTGCGGACGAAAATGTCCAGTGGAGGCAAATCGAGGAAGGCGTTGAGGCTGTCGAAGGGAGCAGAGGGCGGGGCGCCCATTATCATTCGACATGAACGCCCCTGCACTCGTTTAAGAGCCTCGAAGCAGGTCTTAATCTGCAGGGCACTCGCCCAGATCAGTCCGGCATAGGAGATCGCCGGCCTGACCATAGCAGTGTAGATCCACCAGAGGCGTTTGGGGGTAAGGCCCCAAGTAGTGCCAACCGCCCTGCGCAGTTGCGCCAGGATCGCGAAGGCCTTTTTAGTCTTGGCATGAACATGCGGGGACCAGTTCAGCCTGTGATCAAGGGTGACCCCAAGACACTTGACTTGCTTACGGAAGGGGATTTCCTGTCCGTAGAGCGTGAGATGGCGGGATTGCCACTTCGTCCTGCTGGTGAACATGACCACAGCGGTCTTAGTCCCGGAGAGCTTCAGACCGCATCGGTCCGCCCAACGTTCAGCAGTGTTGATGAAGTTCTGAAGGAGATCACGCAGGGTGTCCGGCGATGGCTCAGAGGCTACCGCCGTGACATCGTCCGCATAACCGACCTTCAGAATAGGGTTAGGACAGGCGTCCCGTAGGAGCTCGTCGATAACCATGTTCCAGAGAATTGGAGAGAGGACACCACCCTGCGGACAGCCTTTGCAGACAGGAACCGTCCGTTCATGACCTAGCAGGTGTGCCGTAGCAGATCTGTGGCTAATCATGTACATTATCCATCGCGTGAGATGAGAATGTGTCATTCTCGTTTGTAGAGCCCTTCGAAACGCATCGAAAAGGACGTTGTCAAAGGCTCCCACGATATCCAGGAAGACCGCTAGGGCATAGCCGTTGCCAAGCACAGCTTTCTCCAGCGTGTCCCGCCCGAAAAGCATGCTGGTTTTTGCTAAGCGGCATGTTCTTTAGTTCCACGGACTGCAGGCGCCAGAGCACCAGCAGTTCCATCAGTTTGACCATCGAGGAGGTCAAGCTGATTGGTCTAAAGGATTCAACAGAATGGTAGTCCGGGCGGCCGGGCTTAGGAATGAAAATCACCCTCGCCTCAGTCCACGGCTTCGGGACATAACCAAACGTAATGCAGGCTTTAAGAAGCTTGCACAGGTGCGTAAGGAACCTCTTGCATTGGACCGCCTCTCTGATTAGGGCTGGTACAATGCCGTCGGGTCCAGGCGCCTTGTAAGGCTTGAAGGAGTTTGCAGCTTTGATGATGCGCTCCTTCGTGATAAAGGAGGAGGCAAGAAACGAACCGCCTTCGGCATGGTCCGAAGGGTCATTTGTGAGAGCCTCGTTGGGGAAGGAGGCTGAAAGCATAAGCTCTAGCGTCTCCCCAGAGCCACCCCACAAGATAGCACCCATTAAAACAAAAGCAAAGTTTTGATTCTAAGCACATATATTATGACCAAAAGTGCATAGTTTCTTTACGAGTAATTGGTAATTAATATTTGTTTCAGTAAAACTCATTTCTAGAGATATATTTCCAAAACAAAATGCCTATCATTTAAGCGTTGAAGCAAAGAAAGTGATGTAATAATAAGAGTAATAAGAGTAATGAAATCCCCTAAATAAATAAGTCTATTTCTGCAAGCGCACCTGCAGCAACTCTATAGGTATAAGTTAGTAAATAACGGAATTAATAATTTACTATGGCTAATATACGTCGTTACAGAAGTCGGTTTTGCAGCGAATGCAACTGGAAAAAGTGCAGGTTGGACATTTCGGCTCGCAGTCGCCGCAGCCAGCGCTGACTGTCTGAAAAAAGAATTGAAATTTTGAAATTTGTAGCATTCTACTACTTGTAGTAAAAATGCTAGAAACTTATCTGTATATTGTAAGTTACTGAAACATACATGTATAATCATTTTTGTAGCTGATTTTATACATGTACCAAAGATAAGAGAAGTGAGACAGAGAGACTAGAGAGATGCCCATTAGAGACAGAGAGATACGTACCCATTAGAGAGACACAGATACCCATTAGAGAGACACAAAGATAATTCAATAGAGAGACGGAGATACCCATTAGGGAGATAAAGGGATATGCATTAGCGAGACAAAGAGATATACCCATTAGAAAGACAGAGATACCCGAGAGACAGAGAGATACCCATTGGGGAGACAGAGAGATACCCATTAGAGAGACAGAGATACCTATTAGAAAGACAGAGAGACCCATTAGATAGACAGAGAAATACCCATTAGAGAGGCGCTCTATCTAATGTTAGATTACCCAGCCTTCAATCGTCAGATCAGTACAAAACCCCTGCAGAAGAAGGAGTTCTGTTTTAGCAGAACAAATTTCCTGCTAAGGGAAATTACTCACAGAGTAGTGCTCCTTCTTGGGATCGAAGAATTGTCCAGAATTCGAATTCGAGGTATGGGTGTAGGTCACCTCGACTTTAACGTGGCATTCGAAAAATTTCCTGTGACATTCGCCGCGTATAGGCATGGCAGAGGTTGGCCAAATGCCCTGCCGCTTGTAATAGACGCATTTTATCGCCTTAGTCGGCTGCTCTGCGGGCGCGGGTTCGAGTTCGAGTTTCCTCTTCACTACACTCTACTCCTCCCAGCTACACTCTACTCCTCCTAACTACACTCTACTCCTCCCAACTACACTCTACTCCTACCAGCTACACTCTACTCCTCCCAACTACACTGTACTCCTGCCAACTACACTCTACTCCTCCCAACTACACTCTACTCCTCCCAACTACACTCTACTCCTCCCAACTACACTCTACTCCTCCCAGCTACACTCTACTCCTCCCAACTACACTCTACTCCTCCCAACTACACTCTACTCCTGCCAACTACACTCTACTCCTGCCAACTACACTCTACTCCTGCCAACTACACTCTACTCCCCCCAGCTACAGTCTACTCCTCTTAACTACACTCTACTCCTCCCAACTACACTCTACTCCTACCAGCTACACTCTACTCCTCCCAACTACACTCTACTCCTCCCAACTACACTCTACTCCTACCAGCTACACTCTACTCCTCCCAACTACACTCTACTCCTCCCAACTACACTCTACTCCTGCCAACTACACTCTACTCCCCCCAGCTACAGTCTACTCCTCTTAACTACACTCTACTCCTCCCAACTGCACCCTTACTTTCCTCTCAACCACACTCTACTACTCTCAACTATATTTTACTCAAAGCAACTTTAATAATATTCATACTTACGATTGAACAGTAAAAATAATACAGTTATCACAACCGTAAACGCTGGTCTGGGCATCTGTTGCCAATTAGCTTCTTTTATTAGGCAAAATTTTCTTCTTCCACCCAAGTCAAGATGAAAAGAGCCTTTTCGCTTTGTTGCTACAAGCTGTAGTTTAACAGCAAAAATGTTAATATTGAGATTTTTTAGACTTTTAGACATTTAGTGTTTTGCAATATTCTATGGTTAAAACCAAGGTGCTTTATTTTTATCACATCGTATCCTTGGTACTGGCGCCCCTTGGTGCTGGCGCCCCTTGGTGCTGGCGCCCCTTGGTGCTGGCGCCCCTTGGTGCTGGCGCCCCTTGGTGCTGGCGCCCCTTGGTGCTGGCGCCCCTTGGTGCTGGCGCCCCTTGGTGCTGGCGCCCCTTGGTGCTGGCGCCCCTTGGTGCTGGCGCCCCTTGGTGCTGGCGCCCCTTGGTGCTGGCGCCCCTTGGTGCTGGCGCCCCTTGGTGCTGGCGCCCCTTGGTGCTGGCGCCCCTTGGTGCTGGCGCCCCTTGGTGCTGGCGCCCCTTGGTGCTGGCGCCCCTTGGTGCTGGCGCCCCTTGGTGCTGGCGCCCCTTGGTGCTGGCGCCCCTTGGTGCTGGCGCCCCTTGGTGCTGGCGCCCCTTGGTGCTGGCGCCCCTTGGTGCTGGCGCCCCTTGGTGCTGGCGCCCCTTGGTGCTGGCGCCCCTTGGTGCTGGCGCCCCTTGTTGCTGGCGCCCCTTGGTGCTTGCGCCCCTTGATTAATATTGCATTGCACGACAGGAGTATAATATATATTCAGCCTAGTGACAGTAAGTAAGGGATAATTGCTACGTCGAATCCCCGATAATTAGAAGTTTTTGTAACTATCATTTTTTACGAATCGGTGATTTTTGATGTACTTTTCACATGACCGAAGCCAAAAGTTAGTCAGTCAGACAGTCACTGGCACTGCTCAGCAACTTCCTGACTGACAAGGGAGCTTGGAGCATTGTGCAGAGCATGCCAGAGTAAACCCTAATTACATGGTCGAAAAGAAACGCTCCCTGTCTTGCCCTAACCACGACTAATTCTAAAGTTAGCGAAACAAATATAAAAACGACTTTATACTGCATTAATCGAATTATAAACATTGCGCTTATATCTCGCAAAGAGAGTTTCCAAAAATTCTGGCGGCACAGCACAAGACAAGGCAATAATAAGTCATGGCAAGCAGCAAAAGGAAAAAGGCACCCTTGGGCTGCGGCCTAGATGCCTCTTTGGATTGGACCGAGGGCCCGAATCGTGCGCGTGTGCCGTGCGTTTTCTGTCTGTGAGGAGAGGACGGGAGAGGAGGAAAGGAAAAAAAACTGGGCCGCCTGGCTGCCAGTCAACCCACGGCCCAAGCTTTACTTCAGGTTCAACTGTTCAGGGAGCAGAACACAATCCAGTCGGCAAAGCCTGTCCAAAAATATTGTGTGTTGTGCAAAAGTTAAAACTCTCCACCTCCTCTCCCTCTCCCCTCAGCATGGATTGGATTGAAACCGGCGCTTCCCTGGCGCGTATGTACATTCTAGCGGTGGGGAATCACGTGATCAAATTGTACACTAATCCATTGTACAGTGTCAGATAGAGTTTGGAAAAGGGAGAGAGGGAAAGAGAGAAAAGAGGGGGTGGCGGGGCGCAGTGCTAGCAGGCAACATACACATAACAGATTCTACTTGCCCTTAGTCCACTATCTCACACACGAACACTCCGCCTGCCGACTGAATATATTTTGGCACTGCATTTAAAACACAGAAACTCTTAAATTCATTGGGTTGGCAAAGAAGGCCGCCCCTCGGGCAAGATATAATAAATAAAGCGCTTTACTTTTTCAAAGCACATCAAACGAAGTTCTGTGCATTTGTCTGCTTACTCTTCTTTTGTGTTCAGACAAATTTTCGACTAGTAAGAGTGAAGGAAACGAGAACAGCACTGAAGATTGAAGTTTTAACAATTCTGTCGTTGACTTTAGACATATAGCTTTATTTTAATATTATTAATTATTACAATGACGCTAGCAACAACTTGTCGTCGACTGCTGACTCCGGCGGCAACCGCCTTGCGTCGTTACTATTCGCCAATTTCTGATTCGCCTCGCAATCGAGTCGCTATTCTGGGCGCCTGCGGCGGCCTCGGCCAGCCATTGTCACTAATAATGAAGCGCTCGGAATATATTGCCGAATTGGCGCTATACGACAAAGTGGACACCGCCGGCTTGTGCGCCGACCTTAGTCACATCTCGACTAAGGCGGCAATCAAGGGCTACCAGGGTAGCGATCAGCTAGGCGACTGCCTGACTGGCTGCAGCGTGGTGCTCATGATTGCTGGGATTCGGAGGTGAGGTCGACTAGATTTATATAATTGTTATTGTTACCATAGCTCGTCTATGAACCATCCCTCCAAATAATCGGCCTTGCCGCCTCGGCCTCTATATGATTAGTCTATGACCGATTAATCAAACGCCCCAATCTCCCTCTATGACCCACTAATCAAACAGCCCAATCTTCCTTTCTATGACCTGACTGATTTAGCCAACACCCCAATCTCTATGACCCATTTAACCAACACCCAATCTCCCTCTATAACCCATTAATCAAACAGCCCATGCAATCTCCCTCTATGACCCACTTAGCCAACACCCCAATCCCTCTATGACCCATTCCTATTTAGCCAACACCCCAATCTCCCTCTATGACCCTTTAGCCAACACCCCAATCTCCCTCTATGATCCACTTAGCAACACCCCAATCTCCCTCTATGACCCACTTAGCAAATAGCAACACCCCAATCTCCCTCTATGACCCACTTAGCCAACACCCCAATCCCTCTATGACCCATTCCTATTTAGCCAACACCCCAATCTCCCTCTATGACCCTTTAGCCAACACCCCAATCTCCCTCTATGATCCACTTAGCAACACCCCAATCTCCCTCTATGACCCTTTAGCCAACACCCCAATCTCCCTCTATGACCCACTTAGCCAACACCCCAATCTCCCTCTATGACCCACTTAGCCAATACCCCAATCTCCATCTATGACCCATTTAGCCAACACCCCGATCTCCTTTTATGACCCCTTCCACAAAAATCGCAATCTAGCACGCGTAAATGATAATTATTGAAATGTGAAATCCTAACTCTACCACCTACACCTAATATCTATCAATCACATCATACCCCTGTCAGGCAGCCGGGCATGCACCGTGACAGCCTATTCCAACAGAACGCCACCATTGTTGCCGAGCTAACAGACGCCGTTGCTAAGCACTGCCCGAAGGCCCAGCTGTGCATACTCACCAATCCTATTAATAGCAACGTGCCCCTAGCTGCTGAGATTCTCAAGCACCGAGGGGTGCACGATCCGCGTCGCTTGTACGGCATCACTACTGTTGACTCTGTGCGAGCTGACGTAGTCTATGCCAAGTTAACTGGTCACCCGCTTGACAAGGTTTGAGCATGGGAATTTATTAGGGATCTATCATCTTCATCAATGTCCTCTGAAGCTTCCTCTAGGAGCAGTGAAATCCCATTCCTAATTTCACTATCTTCATCTCGACCCAGCTTCCTGCTGTGAGCAGTTGAGATCCCATCTATCTACCTCATTTTCATCTCGATCAATTTCAGCTTCCTCTGTGAGCAGTTGAAATCCATCTATCTGCCTCATCTTTGTCTCAATCCCTTCAGCTTCCTCTGTGAGCAACTGAAATCCCATTTATCTGCCTCATCTTTATCTCGATCCCTTCAGCTTCCTCTGTGAGCAACTGAAATCCCGTCTATCTGCCTCATCTTTATCTCGATCCATTTCAGCTTCCTCTGTGAGCAGTTGAAATCCCATCTATCTGCCTCATCTTTATCTCGATCCCTTCAGCTTCCTCTGTGAGCAGTTGAAATCCCATCTATCTGCCTCATCTTTATCTCGATCCCTTCAGCTTCCTCTGTGAGCAGTTGAAATCCTATCTATCTGCCTCATCTTTATCGCGATCCATTCCAGCTTCCTCTAATCCTCTGTGAGCAGTTGAAATCCCATCTATCTGCCTCATCTTCATTCTAATCCCTTCCCAGCTTCCTCTGTGAGCAGTTGAGATCCCATCTATCTGCCTCATCTTCATCTCGATTCCTTTCAGCTTCCCCTGTGAGCAGTTAATATCCCATCTATCTGCCTCATCTTCATCTCGATTCCTTTCAGCTTCCTCTGTAAGCAATTGAATTCCCATCCCCCTTATCTTCATCTCAATCCAGCTTCCTGTGTTCCGGGAGATCTCATCTACATCATTCAATTCAGAGATCCCTAACCTCCAATCCAGGTGAGCGTGCCCGTACTAGGCGGTCACAGCGGCCACAGTCTGGTGCCGGCCTTCAGCCAGGCCCAGCCACATAGCCGCCTGTCACCCGAGGATGTCCGCCGCCTCACTGAATCCGTACGCGGCGCCGCCGACGCCATCGTCGCTGTGAAAGCCGGCGGCGGTTCGGCGACGCTCTCCGTAGCCGCCGCCGCTCATCGTTTCGTCAACTCGGTGCTGCTAGCCCTGGACGGCCGGCAGAACATTATTGAATCGGCTTTTGTCGAGTCCGACGCCATGCCCGATCTGCCATTCTTCTCCTGCCCGTTGCTGCTTGGCCAGAACGGCGTCGAACGAAATTTAGGCGTCGGCCAACTGTCCGAGTACGAGGCCGAACTGATGAAAGCAGCCGTGGCCGAGCTTCGAGTCCAGATTGAAAAGGGCCAGGAATTTGGCTTGGCCTGGGCAAAGCGATGATTTATTTATGTATTTATGAATATACATATTGATTTAGTTTAGATCTAATTTTCATAGTCTAGCGGGTGCGGTGATTGAACTAATAAATCCATACATTCGCCCGTGTGAACTGCTGGACTGAATGAACTGAGCTAGACCGACTCCTGCTCTCATTCTGCCCAATCTCTCCCTTACCCTCACCCACTGTCTCCCTTGCCCCTCACCCCCACTCTGTCTCCCATACCCCTCACCCCCACTCTGTCCCCCTTACCCCTCACCCCCACTCTGTCCCCCTTACCCCTCACCCCCACTCTGTCTCCCTTACCCCTCACCCCCACTGTCTCCCTTACCCCTCACCCCCACTCTGTCCCCCTTACCCCTCACCCCCACTCTGTCCCCCTTACCCCTCACCCCCACTCTGTCTCCCTTACCCCTCACCCCCACTGTCTCCCTTACCCCTCACCCCCACTCTGTCCCCTTACCCCTCACCCCCACTCTGTCTCCCTTACCCCTCACCCCCACTGTCTCCCTTACCCCTCACCCCCACTCTGTCTCCCTTACCCCTCACCCCACTCCGTCTCCCTTACGCCTCAATCTGGCACCAATATCATCCCAGTGTCGCTATTTAGAATTAAATTACGTGCTTGAACAGAATTTGTCAATGAAGCCAACGACTTATTTTTCTTTGAAGCTTTTCAACACGAATTAATCCGATTGGGTAAAGAATTTCTTAAATTATAGCAGTTATTTTAACTCAAAAACCAATTCGTACAAGTTTTTTTGCTGCTTTGAAATCGTCGGCCCCTTTTATTTTCTCAGTTGTTCGATTCAAAAATGTTTTTACTTTATCTCACTTCTCCCTTATCTAACTACCTAGCTACTGCAGTGACTCATAATAATGCAGCCTTTATCTGTTATAATCAACTATATTCTCAAACTGCTAACAGTGGTATGTGTGTGTGTTTGTGTGTGTGTATCCACCGTCAAAAAAATCTTTTTATGGGGCTAAATCGTGTGATCTGTGAACATTAAAAACTCAACTGTTTACTATTTTATAAGGTTTTCATGTTCTGCGACTTACTACTAACTTGATAAAACCGTAGTAAGTAGCAAGCTTCGCTTCAGGGTTACGTCTTCTGCAAGTCTAAAAAACACGGCATTAGTAGCAACTACAATTTTGAATCAATCTACGAGTATCTTTGAACAGCCTGGCAACGAGTTTGTTTATCTTAGATACGGTGCATTTTTAAATCAGTCTAAAATGTACCAGCTTGTTCAAGGTATTGTGACCCAAACAGTCGGCCCCAAATACACATGTAATGAATTGTATTAGAAACATTGAGAGATGTAATGTCTCTCCGTTGCAGTACCAACTCAATTTTTGTCTATTTTTATTTTTATTTTTCTCAATTCACCAGCGCGATAAGCCGACAGTATCAATTAAAATTCTCCTTCTACCAGTTAAAAATCTCCCTCATTCAATTAAGAATCTCCCACTGCCAGTTAAAATTCTCCCTCTGCCAGTTAAGAATCTCCCTGTCAATTAAGAATCTCCCTCTGCCAATTAAAATTCTCCCTCTGCCAATTAAGAATCTCCCTCTGATAGTTAAGAAGCTCTCTATACTGATCAATATACTTATCCAAGAATCGCCCCCAACGCCAGTCCAAGCATCGCCCCAATGCCAGTCCAAGCATCGCCCCAATGCCTTTCATAGAATCATCCCAATGCCATTCATAGAATCGCCCCAGTGCCAGTCAAAGAATCGCCCCAATGCCATTCATAGAATCGCCCCAATGCCAGTCAAAGAATCGCCCCAATGCCTTTCATATAATCGCCCTAATGCCATTCATATTATCGCCCCAATGCCAGTCCAAGAATCGCCCCAATGCCAGTCCAAGAATCGCTCCAATGCCATTCATAGAATCGCCGCAATGCCTTTCATAGAATCGCCGCAATGCCAGTCATAGAATCGCCCCAATGCCAGTCCAAGTTTCGGTTCAATGTATTTTTTTCAATTATATGCATAGCTCGTTTAGTCGGAAAAGCTGTGAAAAAGTACGAGTTTTTTTTAATTCGTTACAAAAAAACACTTAATTTTGAGCGCTAAATATAATAACGGTCAGCTTAAGATGTGTAAAATCATTTGTTTCTTTTTTCCAGGTATAATTTTTTTTGGTGATTAGGCAATGCACTTTAACGCGCGGTTGCCTAGCTCTCCCACGTCCGAAATTCGAGCTAAACGAGCGGGTCGGAGCACTGGCAGACCACCGGGAAGCTGTCCGTGTCCGGATAGTCGGACAGCTTGCGCTGAAGCAGCACGCCGGCATTCTCGGCGGCCAAATTGTTGTTCGGCTGGTCGGCGTCCCACACGGCCGACCGAACTGGCAGCCGCGGCGGGCTGGGACCAGCGCAGGGATGCCAGTGCCAGCCGCCGGCAGGCTCCGAGGAGTTTGGCAGCTGGACGGCGCCAGTCCAAACCGGGTTGCCGATGGCGCCGCCGTAGATGACCAACGCCGATTCGATGTCGTCGTCGTTGTCCAGCTGGGCCGGTCTGGTCAACTCGCCGTCAGCTAAGCACCTGGCCGCCTGCGTGGACCAGTTTCCAACGGAGGTGTATAGTTTGTACTTGTAGCCATGGTAACCGCCGGTCGTGTTAGCGGCTACTCGATAATCAGGCGGGCAGGTCGCGCCGGCTCGAATGTACACGGTGACGTTGATGGCGTCAGTGGGCACCTCACCGACTGTGCAGTTTGATCTGCGGACTGCGGCGCTGCAGCGGCTCCACGCGTAGAGGCTGCACCGACCGCGGGCGGCATCGAAACTGAACGCCCTACAATCGGCCTGCGCTGAGCAGGCCACGGCGCAGGGTCGCTCGTCGGAGTAGACAGCCGCCAGCCGTCTGATGTACTCGGAGGCCACGCACAGCAGCGGCAGACGGACGGGGCTGTAGATTTTGCCGCCGGCATCGCGGCTGTTGCAGCTGCTGGCTGTTTCCATGGCAACTAGAGTCGCTAGTAGAGCGGTAAGCATTAGCGACATTTTTAACGATGACGCTCTCATTTTCGACGTGTCAACTTTACAAGAATAAACGTCGTCTTTGCGTTTTATTGCTTTAGCTTAGCTACCATTTAGTTAGATGTTTGCCCAGACCCAGCAGCTTTTATAGTATTGCGGAACTAAACTGAGTGTGAACAGGAGACGCTAGTGACATGCAAGGGGATATTGTCTCTGAGAAGCTCTCCTATATTACATTGTAATTGTTGGCACTGCTGTAGTTTAGCTTTGGTAAAGAGAGAACCGGGGTAGCTGTATAAAGAATAGAAGCTTCTGAGTAGCGTTCGATAAGTTTTAAGCAAGCAACGAATGCATGCAAGTTGTTTGCCCAGCTTGCCTGCTAATGTGTGTGCAGTCCGTGTGTAGTATACCGCGAGCTGCCTAACAAACAGTTGAGGATCCAGAGCCCTGCATGTGTTGCACGTGAAACTCTGTATGCCCAAGCTGAGTGCCTCATGCTAATTGTATTTGTGAAACTGAGGAAGACTTACTTACAGTGTATAGTCAATAAACAGGTGTATAATGATACATGTACATGTGTATTTATGGGTAGCATTATCAGGTGGAGCTTCTATCAATATGCGTATTGAAATATAGCAGAGGTAGTTAACAACTATACATCAAATGGTACACCTTAATTTTACCTCTTATTTTGAACAAACTCCCTTATTATTCAAACCAAGCATGTCGGGGGCCGTAGCCCAGCGGTCTAGCGCAACTGCTCTGGTGTGCCAGCGACCCAGGCTCGATTCCAAGTGCAGTCACATTAATTTGGGGCTGAATTGGAATCTTGGCTTGGCTCTGCTCGTGCAATTAACGGCCTTGAGAGCCAACCCCCCAAGGCGCAGTGAAATGTACATGCCTAACGATAAAATAAAGTTAGGGCCGCTGTACACTCCTGTGTGAGTGTGTGCCTGCGTACGTATCCGCGCGCTTGTATGCCTGCTCAGGGGAGTCGGCGGAATGGGCAGTAATGCCTCTCGCCGGTTGTGTGCCTATGTCGCTTAAAGTGCGCCAGGGTGCACACAACCCCCCTGCCTCTAATAAAAAAAGATGGATGCATGTCCATGTTGCATTGTGCTTGCAGAAATTCAATTATGACAAACACCCTTAAGTCTTTATCAGTGTCTGATTTTGATGTTCCGCTTGTTTGAATGCAAAGGAAGTTTGTTCAAAATAGGAGGAAAAGGGTGTCGAATTACACTAATATACTTCTAGACTAGACTGTTAAGCTAATTAGATTATTTAACTACCTATAAATAGAATCCGCTCAAGATCAATTTCGATTGGGAGTGCTTACAAAAATAAACAAAATTCTAAAAAAAACAGTTAAAATTGTAACATGTCACGCCTGATTGGTTTCACGCCGTGTTCACAGTTAAACAAGCGCAGGCAGCAGCATCAACAGCAGCTGTACAGCAGCGAGCATGATCGACAGTTGCCCAGCTGATGCGGACATGACGAACTTGGAGGCCAATGCCACAGCGCCGCTGCCATTAGCCTGGCAGGCCATGGCTTCGCAGGCCCGCAGCACCGCTTCTGCTGCTGTTGCTCCATCAGCTGCGGCTGCAACCCCAAGCTGGGCATCAGAAAGTCCACGAACAGCTGAAACGAAGCTTCCGGCTTCTCAATCGGGGTGCTGTGACCCGCGCCAGACACCGACCTGTACCGAATGGTGAAGGCGTTCAAGGACGTCTCAGAGCCGCCCACCTGAACGGAAGCGGCGCCGAACATGCACTGGCAGTAGTACCAGGAGTAGCGGTTGCCCTGTAGCGGCCAGGTCATATTGTCGACGAAGCCCGCCGTGGCCAGGTAAGGCAACAGGTAGTCTAGGTTGCCATTGTACAGCAGTACATCAATTTTGCTCCTGTTGAGCAGCAGTAGCTGATGGGTCAGGGCCTCATTGCGGAAATCGTAGCTTGTGAAGATGCGGCCGCTGCAGATGTGGTAGCGCTTGGCCTGAGGCGACACGCCCAAAGCGCGACGCACGTCCGGCCTCTGCAGGTAGTGCTCCATGGCGGTGGTGTTCAAACACCTGTACGAGTCGTTGTAGCCCAGGATGTTGTGATGGCAGAGGCTCTCAACGTTGTACTCATTGAAAGTCGGATCGGGATCTTTGAACTGTTTCTCAGTCACGGGCATCAGACCCATGAAGTAGGCGAACTCGGCCCTGGCTGCTAGCATCGCCTCCCGACCCATAAAGTAGCCGTTGCCAATGGCGACGCCTCGAAGTCGAAGGCCGTCTGGTCTTGACAACCGTTCATCTGCCAGAAGCGCCTCGGCCAGCAGCGGCAGGTAGACTCCGGCGTAGCTCTCGCCGGTCAGGTAGAAGTTCCTGGCCCGATACTCTGGGAACAGCAGCAGGAACTGACGCAGCGCAAGGATGTTGTCGCGAGTGGTGCTCCCATCGTTCCAGCGAAATTTGCTGGACGTCCGGGCCTTGCCGTAGCTAAAGCCGACACCTGCCGGCGATTCCAGGTAGAGCATGTTGGCCACACGGTTCCAGGCCCAGGGATTGTGCACCAGCTGGGCCCGGTCGTTCACCAGGAACGGCCCATTGGTGGTCAGCAGGCCGCCGATGGACGAGCAACCGGGGCCGCCGTTCAACCACAGGACCAGCGGCGCCTCTTCCGGCGGCTTCTCCGAGCTCTCCACCAGCCAGTAGAACAGGCGGCTGTTCGACTGCTCAGCCGCCTGCAGGTAGCCGGAGTATTGGCCAAATCGTGGACCCATCGTCGGCTGGCCTGGCAGGTTGACGATGCGGTGCCTCTGAGCACTGAACGGTTGCGACATCAGCGATAGCGACATCGTCAACCACAGCAACAGCAGCTGGAGATTGTGGTGGCTCAGATGAAGTGCCATCTGTTCCTCTGGGAGATTTGGTTGATCTCGAGTCGTCCTCGTCTTCTTCTTAAGTCGATGTTTTTGCGTATTGGCGAATCAGGCAGCTTTTTTTAAATTGATGTATCCGTGTATGTTCGCTGGCCTAGTTTCTTCGAACTTTCGAACTTGTTTGGTAGCGGGGTTGCAGGCCGGAACGAGGAGGCGAGGGAAGGCAGTAAATTCTGGCAGTTTTTCAAGAGCCAACCCGAAATCTCGAAGGTTTTTATTGCGCCGCGCGATCAACTCCCCTCGAGGAGAGGAGAAGAAGGAAAAAATTATAGAAGAAATAGAGCGGCAGAAGATGCGGATGTCATTCTCCTCCGCTTTTTATACGGACTGCAGCTTCGCCTGGGTCTGCTTCTCGCATTGGAATCGAATAGCGGAGAGAACCTGGGGCGAGTCTCCCGGGTGTCCAAATAATGTGCTGCTTCCTGCTTGTGTTGCTGCTTGCTGGCCAGCTTCTTGAAGACTAGCCGACTGTGGGAAGGGGGGCGACTTCACATCCCGATCCCGTTGTTGGCGCAATAAAATATGATGGGGAAATTTGAGGGGGGGGGTAGAGTTATCCACCCTCTACAAGAACGAATCCTGACCCCGGCGCGCTTCTCGCTCACTGCGCGGTCGAGTGCACGCTTGAATGGCTCTTCATCCAGAGTTTTGGAGTGCCGCTCCGGGAGCTAGCGAAGTCCAGGGAGTCGGGCCGCTGCGAAATCCGAGAATAGGGAGGGCATATAGCGAGAGATGGAAGGCCTCCAGGGGCGCCCCCCCCCCCCCCCCGATTTTTCGATTGGCACACGCGCGCAGCAAGATTGGAACAGGGGCGATGAAGACTCTCTCTACCAAAGGCGAGCCCAACCTGCCTAGTTGCTGCGGCCCCTGCGTCAGCCGCCCTGCCAATTCTCTGTCATCACTTTGCCCCGAGGGCCGCTTGGGAATAAGGGAATTAATCGTTCCGCGTCCCAGCAGGGGTGCGGCCGCCAAACTTGGTTGATGATCCCAATTTTTCTCAGCAACCCAATCGCCTCAGGCCGGTGCGCGCAGGTTAGCCCATTTTTTTCTTGTAATAATTCGATCGTCTGGCATCAAGAAGAGACCGTGCGGCAGCCGTTAGTTGATTTTCGCCCAACACCAGGGCGGGTTGGGGGGAAACATTGCGCCAGACTGGCCGCAACACAAATCCTAGCTATGCAATCGGGGAAAAGTGCAACGAGAACAAGCCCTGGCGCACACTTCCACCATCGGAGGACGTCACCGCGATTGTCTGTGAACGCCCGAAGACTCAGCTGAGTGCGCTTATAAAACAGCCACTATTTATATGTAGGTGCAGGACGGCCCCAGAAACCGGTCACGCCCAGCAACTAAAGGAGACATCTATCGGTGTAATTTACAATTGTTCTTTGCTCCGCGATCTGTGCACTTGTACGGCCCCTTACGCTTGATTGACTTGCTTATTTTAATTTTGTGGTTCTCTCTCTCTCTAGCACAGATTTTGAATCGTGAAACGTGTAGCCCTGCTCAGTCAGCCAAGCAGCCCGCTTTACCTTGTCAATTATGCATTGCAGGTTGAAGTTCTTGAGCTGCTTGCAACTAGTAACAAAGAATGGATGATCTTTAATGTTTAATTAAACATCGATGTTTTTATATTGATCTCAGCTCCGTATAGCTGCGGTTTCGTTAGGCCTGAGTGATTTTTACAATGTGAGCGTGTCGAGACGGCGAGTTGTGCCCCGTAAAACATTCTCTCATTAAAAAACAGTCTGGATCTGGAATCTTGATCTTGGCTATATATATCTGGCACTATCGTTAAGAAGATACAACGCTGTGTAGAGCTGTGTTTGACTCTGTCTAAAGCTTATATAGTTTAGTTATACTCATAGTGCCCTACAATGGCCCTGACTCTGCCTCTGGCGTCAGATCCGGCGTCAGATCCGGCTGTCAAGTCACCTTCTAGTCCAGCGACAACGCCGCACCACCAGCCGCAGCAGCAGCAGCCTCCGCCGTCGCCAGCAAAGTTGACGTCTCAACCCGAAGAGATTGGTTCCAACCCTTTCTTAGACGCATTCTTTGCGGTTGACAAAGACCATAGCGAGTCCATCACATCCGAGGAACTGTCGGATTACATGTCCAATTCTCAGTTTGAGAACAACTTTGGAGAGGTAAATGTATACGCTTATTAAAGTTGTAAAATTACTTTACTGAGGTTACACTAAGAAGCTACATGAATGTAACGCCTAAATTCGACGTCACTCTTTCGCTCAGAAATGGATGAAGCTCTTTGACGAAGACGCTGACGGTACGATCACTCTGGAAGAGTACTGCAACGTACTTGGTCTCAACCCGAAACAGGCGTAAGTCAACTTGGTTTGCTAACGTGCTACATCTGATGTTGGGTTTTGAATATATTAAAATGAATGCATCACTTAGGAGACTCTATCGCGACAAGAAAGTCAGAGCCGTCTGCTTAAAAGAGAACCGATTGACCGAAGACGTCGCCTGCATTTCGGCCAGTATGGAGTTGGAGACGCAGTTAGACGTAATTGAAGTATTTCGCGAGGCTCAGCGTCGCAGTCAGCAGGCCAGAGACATTGCGGCCTACATGAAAACCCAGCTGGATCAGCAGTTTGGTCGCCTGTGGCATATTGTGCTGCTGACTGGACAGTACTGGGCCAGCTACAGTCACGAGCCGGGGATGGCGCTATTCTTCAAATCCAACAAGTTCATCGTGATGGCCTGGCGAACGCCCGGCATTTAGGGGCTGTTGTTTCAGTAAGAGTGAGTCAGGATGGATTGGGGCTGAGTCAGGGTGTATTAAGTGAAGGTTGAAGGTAAGGTAAAGGTGAATGTTAAGGTGAGTCAGGATGAGTTAAGGTGAGTCAAGAGGAGTTAAGGTGAGTCAGAATGGGTTAAGGTGAGTCAGAATGGGTTAAGGTGATTCAGGATGATTTAAAGTGAGTCAGGATGCGTTAAGGTGATTCAGGATGATTTAAGGTGAGTCAGGATGGGTTAAGGTGAGTCAGGATGGGTTAAGGTGAGTCAGAGTGAGTTAAGGTGAGTCAGGATGAGTTAAGGTGAGTCAGAGTGAGTTAAGGTGAGTCAGGATGAGTTAAGGTGAGTCAGGATGGGTTAAGGTGAGTCAGGATGAGTTAAGGTGAGTCAGGATGGGTTAAGGTGAGTCAGGATGAGTTAAGGTGAGTCAGGATGGGTTAAGGTGAGTCAGGATGAGTTAAGGTGAGTCAGAGTGAGTTAAGGTGAGTCAGGATGAGTTAAGGTGAGTCAGGATGGGTTAAGGTGAGTCAGGATGAGTTAAGGTGAGTCAGGATGGGTTAAGGTGAGTCAGGATGAGTTAAGGTGAGTCAGGATGGGTTAAGGTGAGTCAGGATGAGTTAAGGTGAGTCAGAGTGAGTTAAGGTGAGTCAGGATGAGTTAAGGTGAGTCAGGATGGGTTAAGGTGAGTCAGGATGGGTTAAGGTGAGTCAGGATGAGTCCGACTGAGTCTATGTGAGGGTGTTCACTCTAATGCAACAGAAGAGTATAGTCACTTTAGGCAGCCACAATACTGTAAATAAATTTTTATACACAAGTTTTATCCAAAGCTTTACGAGCTACCTGCACCAATTAAAGCGCACTGATAAGCAACCAAATTTTTTAATTTTTAATTAAAGCCATAATCTTAAACTTCCTGTACATGCCAACATCTTGAAAAAAAGAATTTTGCAATAATTCTTTTCTTGTAAATAAAAGTAAACTAAGGCGGCTCTGTGCTTATTGATGTTTGTCTGGAGTCCAGAGGTTTATTATTTTGCTCTTAGCTAATCTGGCATCTTACCAAACAGTTTCTTAAACCGATTCCTTTAATCGATTGTTTTGAGTAAGTTGGTGATAAAATTTAAAACTGCGATTGTCAAAGCAACCAATCTAAAATCAGTTAATTATATGAAGCAGAAAAATCATCACATCGATAAAAAATTAGGATTTACAAAATTTAGCCAGGAAACAGTAAGTAGGTAGCATTAATATTGTAGTTGCAACTATTTAAATTAATGATAACATTACAATAGGAAAATCATATAAATGACTAATTATAAATACCGCAAGCAGACGGTCGGAAGTTAACATTAACGTCGTTTGTAGCGACGCAACAAAATTTTAGTTGGTGTCTTTCCTGGTTAAATTCACCCAATTTTTTGTGAAGATTTTGTACAAACTAGCACCAATGGGGAGGGATTTTCGGTCGGGTCCAGGGGTGGGTCAGAAGCAGGTCAAGGCAGGTCACAAGTCAGAAGTCACGCGTAGGGGTTCAGGTCAGTCACACTCGTCGCTTGATGCCGAAAT
>NIVC01001015.1:0-31111 GCA_002269645.1 Macrostomum lignano
ATAAGTCATGGCAAGCAGCAAAGGAAAAGGCACCCTTGGGCTGCGGCCTAGATGCCTCTTTGGATTGGACCGAGGGCCCGAATCGTGCGCGTGTGCCGTGCGTTTTCTGTCTGTGAGGAGAGGACGGGAGAGGAGGAAAGGAAAAAAAACTGGGCCGCCTGGCTGCCAGTCAACCCACGCGCCCAAGCTTTACTTCAGGTTCAACTGTTCAGGGGAGCAGAACACAATCCAGTCGGCAAAGCCTGTCCAAAAATATTGTGTGTTGTGCAAAAGTTAAAACTCTCCACCTCCTCTCCCTCTCCCCTCAGCATGGATTGGATTGAAACCGGCGCTTCCCTGGCGCGTATGTACATTCTAGCGGTGGGGAATCACGTGATCAAATTGTACACTAATCCATTGTACAGTGTCAGATAGAGTTTGGAAAAGGGAGAGAGGGAAAGAGAGAAAAGAGGGGGTGGCGGGGCGCAGTGCTAGCAGGCAACATACACATAACAGATTCTACTTGCCCTTAGTCCACTATCTCACACACGAACACTCCGCCTGCCGACTGAATATATTTTGGCACTGCATTTAAAACACAGAAACTCTTAAATTCATTGGGTTGGCAAAGAAGGCCGCCCCTCGGGCAAGATATAATAAATAAAGCGCTTTACTTTTTCAAAGCACATCAAACGAAGTTCTGTGCATTTGTCTGCTTACTCTTCTTTTGTGTTCAGACAAATTTTCGACTAGTAAGAGTGAAGGAAACGAGAACAGCACTGAAGATTGAAGTTTTAACAATTCTGTCGTTGACTTTAGACATATAGCTTTATTTTAATATTATTAATTATTACAATGACGCTAGCAACAACTTGTCGTCGACTGCTGACTCCGGCGGCAACCGCCTTGCGTCGTTACTATTCGCCAATTTCTGATTCGCCTCGCAATCGAGTCGCTATTCTGGGCGCCTGCGGCGGCCTCGGCCAGCCATTGTCACTAATAATGAAGCGCTCGGAATATATTGCCGAATTGGCGCTATACGACAAAGTGGACACCGCCGGCTTGTGCGCCGACCTTAGTCACATCTCGACTAAGGCGGCAATCAAGGGCTACCAGGGTAGCGATCAGCTAGGCGACTGCCTGACTGGCTGCAGCGTGGTGCTCATGATTGCTGGGATTCGGAGGTGAGGTCGACTAGATTTATATAATTGTTATTGTTACCATAGCTCGTCTATGAACCATCCCTCCAAATAATCGGCCTTGCCGCCTCGGCCTCTATATGATTAGTCTATGACCGATTAATCAAACGCCCAATCTCCCTCTATGACCCACTAATCAAACAGCCCAATCTTCCTTTCTATGACCTGACTGATTTAGCCAACACCCCAATCTCTATGACCCATTTAACCAACACCCAATCTCCCTCTATAACCCATTAATCAAACAGCCCATGCAATCTCCCTCTATGACCCACTTAGCCAACACCCCAATCCCTCTATGACCCATTCCTATTTAGCCAACACCCCAATCTCCCTCTATGACCCTTTAGCCAACACCCCAATCTCCCTCTATGATCCACTTAGCAACACCCCAATCTCCCTCTATGACCCACTTAGCAAATAGCAACACCCCAATCTCCCTCTATGACCCACTTAGCCAACACCCCAATCCCTCTATGACCCATTCCTATTTAGCCAACACCCCAATCTCCCTCTATGACCCTTTAGCCAACACCCCAATCTCCCTCTATGATCCACTTAGCAACACCCCAATCTCCCTCTATGACCCTTTAGCCAACACCCCAATCTCCCTCTATGACCCACTTAGCCAACACCCCAATCTCCCTCTATGACCCACTTAGCCAATACCCCAATCTCCATCTATGACCCATTTAGCCAACACCCCGATCTCCTTTTATGACCCCTTCCACAAAAATCGCAATCTAGCACGCGTAAATGATAATTATTGAAATGTGAAATCCTAACTCTACCACCTACACCTAATATCTATCAATCACATCATACCCCTGTCAGGCAGCCGGGCATGCACCGTGACAGCCTATTCCAACAGAACGCCACCATTGTTGCCGAGCTAACAGACGCCGTTGCTAAGCACTGCCCGAAGGCCCAGCTGTGCATACTCACCAATCCTATTAATAGCAACGTGCCCCTAGCTGCTGAGATTCTCAAGCACCGAGGGGTGCACGATCCGCGTCGCTTGTACGGCATCACTACTGTTGACTCTGTGCGAGCTGACGTAGTCTATGCCAAGTTAACTGGTCACCCGCTTGACAAGGTTTGAGCATGGGAATTTATTAGGGATCTATCATCTTCATCAATGTCCTCTGAAGCTTCCTCTAGGAGCAGTGAAATCCCATTCCTAATTTCACTATCTTCATCTCGACCCAGCTTCCTGCTGTGAGCAGTTGAGATCCATCTATCTACCTCATTTTCATCTCGATCAATTTCAGCTTCCTCTGTGAGCAGTTGAAATCCATCTATCTGCCTCATCTTTGTCTCAATCCTTCAGCTTCCTCTGTGAGCAACTGAAATCCATTTATCTGCCTCATCTTTATCTCGATCCCTTCAGCTTCCTCTGTGAGCAACTGAAATCCCGTCTATCTGCCTCATCTTTATCTCGATCCATTTCAGCTTCCTCTGTGAGCAGTTGAAATCCCATCTATCTGCCTCATCTTTATCTCGATCCCTTCAGCTTCCTCTGTGAGCAGTTGAAATCCCATCTATCTGCCTCATCTTTATCTCGATCCCTTCAGCTTCCTCTGTGAGCAGTTGAAATCCTATCTATCTGCCTCATCTTTATCGCGATCCATTCCAGCTTCCTCTAATCCTCTGTGAGCAGTTGAAATCCCATCTATCTGCCTCATCTTCATTCTAATCCCTTCCCAGCTTCCTCTGTGAGCAGTTGAGATCCCATCTATCTGCCTCATCTTCATCTCGATTCCTTTCAGCTTCCCCTGTGAGCAGTTAATATCCCATCTATCTGCCTCATCTTCATCTCGATTCCTTTCAGCTTCCTCTGTAAGCAATTGAATTCCCATCCCCTTATCTTCATCTCAATCCAGCTTCCTGTGTTCCGGGAGATCTCATCTACATCATTCAATTCAGAGATCCCTAACCTCCAATCCAGGTGAGCGTGCCCGTACTAGGCGGTCACAGCGGCCACAGTCTGGTGCCGGCCTTCAGCCAGGCCCAGCCACATAGCCGCCTGTCACCCGAGGATGTCCGCCGCCTCACTGAATCCGTACGCGGCGCCGCCGACGCCATCGTCGCTGTGAAAGCCGGCGGCGGTTCGGCGACGCTCTCCGTAGCCGCCGCCGCTCATCGTTTCGTCAACTCGGTGCTGCTAGCCCTGGACGGCCGGCAGAACATTATTGAATCGGCTTTTGTCGAGTCCGACGCCATGCCCGATCTGCCATTCTTCTCCTGCCCGTTGCTGCTTGGCCAGAACGGCGTCGAACGAAATTTAGGCGTCGGCCAACTGTCCGAGTACGAGGCCGAACTGATGAAAGCAGCCGTGGCCGAGCTTCGAGTCCAGATTGAAAAGGGCCAGGAATTTGGCTTGGCCTGGGCAAAGCGATGATTTATTTATGTATTTATGAATATACATATTGATTTAGTTTAGATCTAATTTTCATAGTCTAGCGGGTGCGGTGATTGAACTAATAAATCCATACATTCGCCCGTGTGAACTGCTGGACTGAATGAACTGAGCTAGACCGACTCCTGCTCTCATTCTGCCCAATCTCTCCCTTACCCCTCACCCACTGTCTCCCTTGCCCCTCACCCCCACTCTGTCTCCCATACCCCTCACCCCCACTCTGTCCCCCTTACCCCTCACCCCCACTCTGTCCCCCTTACCCCTCACCCCCACTCTGTCTCCCTTACCCCTCACCCCCACTGTCTCCCTTACCCCTCACCCCCACTCTGTCCCCCTTACCCCTCACCCCCACTCTGTCCCCCTTACCCCTCACCCCCACTCTGTCTCCCTTACCCCTCACCCCCACTGTCTCCCTTACCCCTCACCCCCACTCTGTCCCCCTTACCCCTCACCCCCACTCTGTCTCCCTTACCCCTCACCCCCACTGTCTCCCTTACCCCTCACCCCCACTCTGTCTCCCTTACCCCTCACCCCACTCCGTCTCCCTTACGCCTCAATCTGGCACCAATATCATCCCAGTGTCGCTATTTAGAATTAAATTACGTGCTTGAACAGAATTTGTCAATGAAGCCAACGACTTATTTTTCTTTGAAGCTTTTCAACACGAATTAATCCGATTGGGTAAAGAATTTCTTAAATTATAGCAGTTATTTTAACTCAAAAACCAATTCGTACAAGTTTTTTTGCTGCTTTGAAATCGTCGGCCCCTTTTATTTTCTCAGTTGTTCGATTCAAAAATGTTTTTACTTTATCTCACTTCTCCCTTATCTAACTACCTAGCTACTGCAGTGACTCATAATAATGCAGCCTTTATCTGTTATAATCAACTATATTCTCAAACTGCTAACAGTGGTATGTGTGTGTGTTTGTGTGTGTGTATCCACCGTCAAAAAAATCTTTTTATGGGGCTAAATCGTGTGATCTGTGAACATTAAAAACTCAACTGTTTACTATTTTATAAGGTTTTCATGTTCTGCGACTTACTACTAACTTGATAAAACCGTAGTAAGTAGCAAGCTTCGCTTCAGGGTTACGTCTTCTGCAAGTCTAAAAAACACGGCATTAGTAGCAACTACAATTTTGAATCAATCTACGAGTATCTTTGAACAGCCTGGCAACGAGTTTGTTTATCTTAGATACGGTGCATTTTTAAATCAGTCTAAAATGTACCAGCTTGTTCAAGGTATTGTGACCCAAACAGTCGGCCCCAAATACACATGTAATGAATTGTATTAGAAACATTGAGAGATGTAATGTCTCTCCGTTGCAGTACCAACTCAATTTTTGTCTATTTTTATTTTTATTTTTCTCAATTCACCAGCGCGATAAGCCGACAGTATCAATTAAAATTCTCCTTCTACCAGTTAAAAATCTCCCTCATTCAATTAAGAATCTCCCACTGCCAGTTAAAATTCTCCCTCTGCCAGTTAAGAATCTCCCTGTCAATTAAGAATCTCCCTCTGCCAATTAAAATTCTCCCTCTGCCAATTAAGAATCTCCCTCTGATAGTTAAGAAGCTCTCTATACTGATCAATATACTTATCCAAGAATCGCCCCCAACGCCAGTCCAAGCATCGCCCCAATGCCAGTCCAAGCATCGCCCCAATGCCTTTCATAGAATCATCCCAATGCCATTCATAGAATCGCCCCAATGCCAGTCAAAGAATCGCCCCAATTCCATTCATAGAATCGCCCCAATGCCAGTCAAAGAATCACCCCAATGCCTTTCATAGAATCATCCCAATGCCATTCATAGAATCGCCCCAGTGCCAGTCAAAGAATCGCCCCAATGCCATTCATAGAATCGCCCCAATGCCAGTCAAAGAATCGCCCCAATGCCTTTCATATAATCGCCCTAATGCCATTCATATTATCGCCCCAATGCCAGTCCAAGAATCGCCCCAATGCCAGTCCAAGAATCGCTCCAATGCCATTCATAGAATCGCCGCAATGCCTTTCATAGAATCGCCGCAATGCCAGTCATAGAATCGCCCCAATGCCAGTCCAAGTTTCGGTTCAATGTATTTTTTTCAATTATATGCATAGCTCGTTTAGTCGGAAAAGCTGTGAAAAAGTACGAGTTTTTTTTAATTCGTTACAAAAAAACACTTAATTTTGAGCGCTAAATATAATAACGGTCAGCTTAAGATGTGTAAAATCATTTGTTTCTTTTTTCCAGGTATAATTTTTTTTGGTGATTAGGCAATGCACTTTAACGCGCGGTTGCCTAGCTCTCCCACGTCCGAAATTCGAGCTAAACGAGCGGGTCGGAGCACTGGCAGACCACCGGGAAGCTGTCCGTGTCCGGATAGTCGGACAGCTTGCGCTGAAGCAGCACGCCGGCATTCTCGGCGGCCAAATTGTTGTTCGGCTGGTCGGCGTCCCACACGGCCGACCGAACTGGCAGCCGCGGCGGGCTGGGACCAGCGCAGGGATGCCAGTGCCAGCCGCCGGCAGGCTCCGAGGAGTTTGGCAGCTGGACGGCGCCAGTCCAAACCGGGTTGCCGATGGCGCCGCCGTAGATGACCAACGCCGATTCGATGTCGTCGTCGTTGTCCAGCTGGGCCGGTCTGGTCAACTCGCCGTCAGCTAAGCACCTGGCCGCCTGCGTGGACCAGTTTCCAACGGAGGTGTATAGTTTGTACTTGTAGCCATGGTAACCGCCGGTCGTGTTAGCGGCTACTCGATAATCAGGCGGGCAGGTCGCGCCGGCTCGAATGTACACGGTGACGTTGATGGCGTCAGTGGGCACCTCACCGACTGTGCAGTTTGATCTGCGGACTGCGGCGCTGCAGCGGCTCCACGCGTAGAGGCTGCACCGACCGCGGGCGGCATCGAAACTGAACGCCCTACAATCGGCCTGCGCTGAGCAGGCCACGGCGCAGGGTCGCTCGTCGGAGTAGACAGCCGCCAGCCGTCTGATGTACTCGGAGGCCACGCACAGCAGCGGCAGACGGACGGGGCTGTAGATTTTGCCGCCGGCATCGCGGCTGTTGCAGCTGCTGGCTGTTTCCATGGCAACTAGAGTCGCTAGTAGAGCGGTAAGCATTAGCGACATTTTTAACGATGACGCTCTCATTTTCGACGTGTCAACTTTACAAGAATAAACGTCGTCTTTGCGTTTTATTGCTTTAGCTTAGCTACCATTTAGTTAGATGTTTGCCCAGACCCAGCAGCTTTTATAGTATTGCGGAACTAAACTGAGTGTGAACAGGAGACGCTAGTGACATGCAAGGGGATATTGTCTCTGAGAAGCTCTCCTATATTACATTGTAATTGTTGGCACTGCTGTAGTTTAGCTTTGGTAAAGAGAGAACCGGGGTAGCTGTATAAAGAATAGAAGCTTCTGAGTAGCGTTCGATAAGTTTTAAGCAAGCAACGAATGCATGCAAGTTGTTTGCCCAGCTTGCCTGCTAATGTGTGTGCAGTCCGTGTGTAGTATACCGCGAGCTGCCTAACAAACAGTTGAGGATCCAGAGCCCTGCATGTGTTGCACGTGAAACTCTGTATGCCCAAGCTGAGTGCCTCATGCTAATTGTATTTGTGAAACTGAGGAAGACTTACTTACAGTGTATAGTCAATAAACAGGTGTATAATGATACATGTACATGTGTATTTATGGGTAGCATTATCAGGTGGAGCTTCTATCAATATGCGTATTGAAATATAGCAGAGGTAGTTAACAACTATACATCAAATGGTACACCTTAATTTTACCTCTTATTTTGAACAAACTCCCTTATTATTCAAACCAAGCATGTCGGGGGCCGTAGCCCAGCGGTCTAGCGCAACTGCTCTGGTGTGCCAGCGACCCAGGCTCGATTCCAAGTGCAGTCACATTAATTTGGGGCTGAATTGGAATCTTGGCTTGGCTCTGCTCGTGCAATTAACGGCCTTGAGAGCCAACCCCCCAAGGCGCAGTGAAATGTACATGCCTAACGATAAAATAAAGTTAGGGCCGCTGTACACTCCTGTGTGAGTGTGTGCCTGCGTACGTATCCGCGCGCTTGTATGCCTGCTCAGGGGAGTCGGCGGAATGGGCAGTAATGCCTCTCGCCGGTTGTGTGCCTATGTCGCTTAAAGTGCGCCAGGGTGCACACAACCCCCCTGCCTCTAATAAAAAAAGATGGATGCATGTCCATGTTGCATTGTGCTTGCAGAAATTCAATTATGACAAACACCCTTAAGTCTTTATCAGTGTCTGATTTTGATGTTCCGCTTGTTTGAATGCAAAGGAAGTTTGTTCAAAATAGGAGGAAAAGGGTGTCGAATTACACTAATATACTTCTAGACTAGACTGTTAAGCTAATTAGATTATTTAACTACCTATAAATAGAATCCGCTCAAGATCAATTTCGATTGGGAGTGCTTACAAAAATAAACAAAATTCTAAAAAAAACAGTTAAAATTGTAACATGTCACGCCTGATTGGTTTCACGCCGTGTTCACAGTTAAACAAGCGCAGGCAGCAGCATCAACAGCAGCTGTACAGCAGCGAGCATGATCGACAGTTGCCCAGCTGATGCGGACATGACGAACTTGGAGGCCAATGCCACAGCGCCGCTGCCATTAGCCTGGCAGGCCATGGCTTCGCAGGCCCGCAGCACCCGCTTCTGCTGCTGTTGCTCCATCAGCTGCGGCTGCAACCCCAAGCTGGGCATCAGAAAGTCCACGAACAGCTGAAACGAAGCTTCCGGCTTCTCAATCGGGGTGCTGTGACCCGCGCCAGACACCGACCTGTACCGAATGGTGAAGGCGTTCAAGGACGTCTCAGAGCCGCCCACCTGAACGGAAGCGGCGCCGAACATGCACTGGCAGTAGTACCAGGAGTAGCGGTTGCCCTGTAGCGGCCAGGTCATATTGTCGACGAAGCCCGCCGTGGCCAGGTAAGGCAACAGGTAGTCTAGGTTGCCATTGTACAGCAGTACATCAATTTTGCTCCTGTTGAGCAGCAGTAGCTGATGGGTCAGGGCCTCATTGCGGAAATCGTAGCTTGTGAAGATGCGGCCGCTGCAGATGTGGTAGCGCTTGGCCTGAGGCGACACGCCCAAAGCGCGACGCACGTCCGGCCTCTGCAGGTAGTGCTCCATGGCGGTGGTGTTCAAACACCTGTACGAGTCGTTGTAGCCCAGGATGTTGTGATGGCAGAGGCTCTCAACGTTGTACTCATTGAAAGTCGGATCGGGATCTTTGAACTGTTTCTCAGTCACGGGCATCAGACCCATGAAGTAGGCGAACTCGGCCCTGGCTGCTAGCATCGCCTCCCGACCCATAAAGTAGCCGTTGCCAATGGCGACGCCTCGAAGTCGAAGGCCGTCTGGTCTTGACAACCGTTCATCTGCCAGAAGCGCCTCGGCCAGCAGCGGCAGGTAGACTCCGGCGTAGCTCTCGCCGGTCAGGTAGAAGTTCCTGGCCCGATACTCTGGGAACAGCAGCAGGAACTGACGCAGCGCAAGGATGTTGTCGCGAGTGGTGCTCCCATCGTTCCAGCGAAATTTGCTGGACGTCCGGGCCTTGCCGTAGCTAAAGCCGACACCTGCCGGCGATTCCAGGTAGAGCATGTTGGCCACACGGTTCCAGGCCCAGGGATTGTGCACCAGCTGGGCCCGGTCGTTCACCAGGAACGGCCCATTGGTGGTCAGCAGGCCGCCGATGGACGAGCAACCGGGGCCGCCGTTCAACCACAGGACCAGCGGCGCCTCTTCCGGCGGCTTCTCCGAGCTCTCCACCAGCCAGTAGAACAGGCGGCTGTTCGACTGCTCAGCCGCCTGCAGGTAGCCGGAGTATTGGCCAAATCGTGGACCCATCGTCGGCTGGCCTGGCAGGTTGACGATGCGGTGCCTCTGAGCACTGAACGGTTGCGACATCAGCGATAGCGACATCGTCAACCACAGCAACAGCAGCTGGAGATTGTGGTGGCTCAGATGAAGTGCCATCTGTTCCTCTGGGAGATTTGGTTGATCTCGAGTCGTCCTCGTCTTCTTCTTAAGTCGATGTTTTTGCGTATTGGCGAATCAGGCAGCTTTTTTTAAATTGATGTATCCGTGTATGTTCGCTGGCCTAGTTTCTTCGAACTTTCGAACTTGTTTGGTAGCGGGGTTGCAGGCCGGAACGAGGAGGCGAGGGAAGGCAGTAAATTCTGGCAGTTTTTCAAGAGCCAACCCGAAATCTCGAAGGTTTTTATTGCGCCGCGCGATCAACTCCCCTCGAGGAGAGGAGAAGAAGGAAAAAATTATAGAAGAAATAGAGCGGCAGAAGATGCGGATGTCATTCTCCTCCGCTTTTTATACGGACTGCAGCTTCGCCTGGGTCTGCTTCTCGCATTGGAATCGAATAGCGGAGAGAACCTGGGGCGAGTCTCCCGGGGTGTCCAAATAATGTGCTGCTTCCTGCTTGTGTTGCTGCTTGCTGGCCAGCTTCTTGAAGACTAGCCGACTGTGGGAAGGGGGGCGACTTCACATCCCGATCCCGTTGTTGGCGCAATAAAATATGATGGGGAAATTTGAGGGGGGGGGTAGAGTTATCCACCCTCTACAAGAACGAATCCTGACCCCGGCGCGCTTCTCGCTCACTGCGCGGTCGAGTGCACGCTTGAATGGCTCTTCATCCAGAGTTTTGGAGTGCCGCTCCGGGAGCTAGCGAAGTCCAGGGAGTCGGGCCGCTGCGAAATCCGAGAATAGGGAGGGCATATAGCGAGAGATGGAAGGCCTCCAGGGGCGCCCCCCCCCCCCCGATTTTTCGATTGGCACACGCGCGCAGCAAGATTGGAACAGGGGCGATGAAGACTCTCTCTACCAAAGGCGAGCCCAACCTGCCTAGTTGCTGCGGCCCCTGCGTCAGCCGCCCTGCCAATTCTCTGTCATCACTTTGCCCCGAGGGCCGCTTGGGAATAAGGGAATTAATCGTTCCGCGTCCCAGCAGGGGTGCGGCCGCCAAACTTGGTTGATGATCCCAATTTTTCTCAGCAACCCAATCGCCTCAGGCCGGTGCGCGCAGGTTAGCCCATTTTTTTCTTGTAATAATTCGATCGTCTGGCATCAAGAAGAGACCGTGCGGCAGCCGTTAGTTGATTTTCGCCCAACACCAGGGCGGGTTGGGGGGAAACATTGCGCCAGACTGGCCGCAACACAAATCCTAGCTATGCAATCGGGGAAAAGTGCAACGAGAACAAGCCCTGGCGCACACTTCCACCATCGGAGGACGTCACCGCGATTGTCTGTGAACGCCCGAAGACTCAGCTGAGTGCGCTTATAAAACAGCCACTATTTATATGTAGGTGCAGGACGGCCCCAGAAACCGGTCACGCCCAGCAACTAAAGGAGACATCTATCGGTGTAATTTACAATTGTTCTTTGCTCCGCGATCTGTGCACTTGTACGGCCCCTTACGCTTGATTGACTTGCTTATTTTAATTTTGTGGTTCTCTCTCTCTCTAGCACAGATTTTGAATCGTGAAACGTGTAGCCCTGCTCAGTCAGCCAAGCAGCCCGCTTTACCTTGTCAATTATGCATTGCAGGTTGAAGTTCTTGAGCTGCTTGCAACTAGTAACAAAGAATGGATGATCTTTAATGTTTAATTAAACATCGATGTTTTTATATTGATCTCAGCTCCGTATAGCTGCGGTTTCGTTAGGCCTGAGTGATTTTTACAATGTGAGCGTGTCGAGACGGCGAGTTGTGCCCCGTAAAACATTCTCTCATTAAAAAACAGTCTGGATCTGGAATCTTGATCTTGGCTATATATATCTGGCACTATCGTTAAGAAGATACAACGCTGTGTAGAGCTGTGTTTGACTCTGTCTAAAGCTTATATAGTTTAGTTATACTCATAGTGCCCTACAATGGCCCTGACTCTGCCTCTGGCGTCAGATCCGGCGTCAGATCCGGCTGTCAAGTCACCTTCTAGTCCAGCGACAACGCCGCACCACCAGCCGCAGCAGCAGCAGCCTCCGCCGTCGCCAGCAAAGTTGACGTCTCAACCCGAAGAGATTGGTTCCAACCCTTTCTTAGACGCATTCTTTGCGGTTGACAAAGACCATAGCGAGTCCATCACATCCGAGGAACTGTCGGATTACATGTCCAATTCTCAGTTTGAGAACAACTTTGGAGAGGTAAATGTATACGCTTATTAAAGTTGTAAAATTACTTTACTGAGGTTACACTAAGAAGCTACATGAATGTAACGCCTAAATTCGACGTCACTCTTTCGCTCAGAAATGGATGAAGCTCTTTGACGAAGACGCTGACGGTACGATCACTCTGGAAGAGTACTGCAACGTACTTGGTCTCAACCCGAAACAGGCGTAAGTCAACTTGGTTTGCTAACGTGCTACATCTGATGTTGGGTTTTGAATATATTAAAATGAATGCATCACTTAGGAGACTCTATCGCGACAAGAAAGTCAGAGCCGTCTGCTTAAAAGAGAACCGATTGACCGAAGACGTCGCCTGCATTTCGGCCAGTATGGAGTTGGAGACGCAGTTAGACGTAATTGAAGTATTTCGCGAGGCTCAGCGTCGCAGTCAGCAGGCCAGAGACATTGCGGCCTACATGAAAACCCAGCTGGATCAGCAGTTTGGTCGCCTGTGGCATATTGTGCTGCTGACTGGACAGTACTGGGCCAGCTACAGTCACGAGCCGGGGATGGCGCTATTCTTCAAATCCAACAAGTTCATCGTGATGGCCTGGCGAACGCCCGGCATTTAGGGGCTGTTGTTTCAGTAAGAGTGAGTCAGGATGGATTGGGGCTGAGTCAGGGTGTATTAAAGTGAAGGTTGAAGGTAAGGTAAAGGTGAATGTTAAGGTGAGTCAGGATGAGTTAAGGTGAGTCAAGAGGAGTTAAGGTGAGTCAGAATGGGTTAAGGTGAGTCAGAATGGGTTAAGGTGATTCAGGATGATTTAAAGTGAGTCAGGATGCGTTAAGGTGATTCAGGATGATTTAAGGTGAGTCAGGATGGGTTAAGGTGAGTCAGGATGGGTTAAGGTGAGTCAGAGTGAGTTAAGGTGAGTCAGGATGAGTTAAGGTGAGTCAGAGTGAGTTAAGGTGAGTCAGGATGAGTTAAGGTGAGTCAGGATGGGTTAAGGTGAGTCAGGATGAGTTAAGGTGAGTCAGGATGGGTTAAGGTGAGTCAGGATGAGTTAAGGTGAGTCAGGATGGGTTAAGGTGAGTCAGGATGAGTTAAGGTGAGTCAGAGTGAGTTAAGGTGAGTCAGGATGAGTTAAGGTGAGTCAGGATGGGTTAAGGTGAGTCAGGATGAGTTAAGGTGAGTCAGGATGGGTTAAGGTGAGTCAGGATGAGTTAAGGTGAGTCAGGATGGGTTAAGGTGAGTCAGGATGAGTTAAGGTGAGTCAGAGTGAGTTAAGGTGAGTCAGGATGAGTTAAGGTGAGTCAGGATGGGTTAAGGTGAGTCAGGATGGGTTAAGGTGAGTCAGGATGAGTCCGACTGAGTCTATGTTGAGGGTGTTCACTCTAATGCAACAGAAGAGTATAGTCACTTTAGGCAGCCACAATACTGTAAATAAATTTTTATACACAAGTTTTATCCAAAGCTTTACGAGCTACCTGCACCAATTAAAGCGCACTGATAAGCAACCAAATTTTTTAATTTTTAATTAAAGCCATAATCTTAAACTTCCTGTACATGCCAACATCTTGAAAAAAAGAATTTTTGCAATAATTCTTTTCTTGTAAATAAAAGTAAACTAAGGCGGCTCTGTGCTTATTGATGTTTGTCTGGAGTCCAGAGGTTTATTATTTTGCTCTTAGCTAATCTGGCATCTTACCAAACAGTTTCTTAAACCGATTCCTTTAATCGATTGTTTTGAGTAAGTTGGTGATAAAATTTAAAACTGCGATTGTCAAAGCAACCAATCTAAAATCAGTTAATTATATGAAGCAGAAAAATCATCACATCGATAAAAAATTAGGATTTACAAAATTTAGCCAGGAAACAGTAAGTAGGTAGCATTAATATTGTAGTTGCAACTATTTAAATTAATGATAACATTACAATAGGAAAATCATATAAATGACTAATTATAAATACCCGCAAGCAGACGGTCGGAAGTTAACATTAACGTCGTTTGTAGCGACGCAACAAAATTTTAGTTGGTGTCTTTCCTGGTTAAATTCACCCAATTTTTTGTGAAGATTTTGTACAAACTAGCACCCAATGGGGAGGGATTTTCGGTCGGGTCCAGGGGTGGGTCAGAAGCAGGTCAAGGCAGGTCACAAGTCAGAAGTCACGCGTAGGGGTTCAGGTCAGTCACACTCGTCGCTTGATGCCGAAATCCTCGAAGTCCAGCATGGCGTCTTCCTCCTTGGAGACGTGCAGGATTCTTCGTTGCAGGCCGATGCTGGCCGGCTTAAAGTTCTCTCCGTCGTTGGCCTCCTTGATGGATTTGACGGCTTCCACGGTCTGAGGAATTTTTTCAATTGGTTTTGGTTGCATTTCGTAAAAAACCATAAACATTTAATGTCAGGTATACTCTACTGACAAAAGTAGAAATGAAAACATTTTTTCGAGAATTTTCGTAAAAATCTATAGATGTTTCATGCAAGAGATACTCTACTGAAGAAAGTAGAAATGGAAACATTTTTCGATAACTTTTTCTACCAACAGTAAACATAAAAGCATTTTATGCATTTTAGGTTTTTGCATAGATCAAATTATGTGAGCTTTTTCTCACCCAGTCGAAGACGGCGAATGCGGCCGGACTCTGCAGGGCCATCTCGCGCCTGTCGATGCCGCTGAGAATCTGCTGACTGCGCGCGGCGATGCGCGGATCAACGCTGGTAGCGTCGAAGCCACCATTGGCGAGGCGTTCGACGCCCTTCAGCAGCGGCTGGCAGCGCTTCCATTTCTGGAGGGAATTCATTGAAATGGGCGCGCTTGTTGTCAGTGAGAGGCTTCATCACTGATTTGAAGAGGGAGAATCTGCAGTGCGCACTTCGATCTTAAACTAATTGCATTTCATTTGCTTCCCGAATTCCCTCCATTTCTCTACCGGAATCCCCTCCATTTCTCTACCGGAATTCCCTCCATTTCTCTACCGGAATCCCCTCCATTTCTCTACCGGAATCCCTCAATTTGTCTCCATGAATTCCCTCCATTTCTCTACCGGAATCCCTCCATTTCTCTCCATGAATTCCCTCAATTTCTCTACCAGAATTCCCTCCATTTCTCTACCGGAATTCCCTCCATTTCTCTACCGGAATCCCCTCCATTTCTCTACCGGAATCCCCTCCATTTCTCTACCGGAATTCCCTCCATTTCTCTACCGGAATCCCTCAATTTGTCTCCAGGAATTCCCTCCATTTCTCTACTGGAATCCCTCCATTTCTCTACTGGAACCCCTCCATTTCTCTACCGGAATCCCTCAATTTGTCTCCAGGAATTCCCTCCATTTCTCTACCGGAACCCCTCCATTTCTCTACTGGAATTCCCTCCATTTCTCTACCGGAATTCCCTCCATTTCTCTACCGGAATCCCCTCCATTTTTCTACCGGAACCCCTCCATTTCTCTCCATGAATTCCCTCCATTTCTCTACCGGAATTCCCTCCATTTCTCTACCGGAATCCCCTCCATTTTTCTACCGGAACTCCCTTCATCTACGCCTGGCCAAGTCCCAAGCTGCTGCTGCAGCCAGTCAAACGCTCACCCTGGTCCGTTTTTCATAGTTGCCAGCCAGCAGCAGCAGGGCCCGCACAGTTTTGTGCACCGACTCCACCGGTCGCTGGTAGGCCCGAAGCTCCAGCAGGCTGCGCGCTGTCATCATCGACTGCTGCTGTTGCTTCTTTTGCATGTCAACGCTGTTCAACTTCCGTTCGCGTTCGATCAGCTCGTCAGCTTCTTCCAGCTCTGAGCGCAGCATCAGCCGCTGATTGTCTGTCAGACTCTCCGACTTCACCTGCTCCACCAGCTGGGTCAGCCGGCCGACACTGCGATACTTCTTCGATCGGCTGATGGCCGAGCGGAGGACTGCGGAGTATGAGCGGGTCTTGCTGCAGACAGACAGACAGACAGACAGACAGACGGACAGACAGACGGACAGACAGACGGACAGACAGACAGACAGACAGACAGACAGACGACGACAGACAGACAGACGGACAGACAGACGGGCAGACAGACGGGCAGACAGACAGACAGACAGACAGACAGACAGACAGACAGACAGACGGGCAGACAGACGGGCAGACAGACGGGCAGACAGACGGGCAGACAGACGGGACAGACAGACGACAGACAGACGGGCAGACAGACGGGCAGACAGACGGGCAGACAGACAGACAGACAGACGGGTAGACAGACGGGCAGACAGACGGGCAGACAGACGGGCAGACAGACGGGCAGACAGACGGACAGACAGACGGACAGACAGACGGACAGACAGACGGGCAGACAGACGGGCAGACAGACGGGCAGACAGACGGACAGACAGACGGGCAGACAGACAGACAGACAGACGGACAGACAGACAGACAGACAGACGGGCAGACTCACTTTTCCGCTGCTCCAGAGCGTGCAGTGTCAGCTTGGCCTCCTTGAGCTTCTTCACCTCGCGCTCCTTCAGCATGATCCGCTCGGCAGCGGCCTCGGTCTCGGAGATGGCATCGCCAATTCTGTCGGCGTTGCGCGCTTGGCCAGCAGGGCGGAGTCGAGCTCGGCAAAGCGCAGCTTCAGCTGCTCCCGCCGCGGCGAAGTCTTGGAACCTCCGGCGCCCTGCTGTTTGGCCGTTGGCTGGCCTCTGCCCTGCGATTGTTCGATAGAGAAAAAAGCCATCAGCTGAGATTTTAACTATAAAAGCTTTTCTCGTAAAACTGTCACTCACGGTAAAGCTACTCACAGTAGTCACTGCTCTACCGGGCGACACACCACCAGAAGGCCGAGGCGATCTGACGGGCGGAAGCGTTTTCTGCTTCGAAGAATGAGAAGCAGCAACTGGCTGCTCCTGTGGCTGCTTTGTTGGCTTCCTTTGATCTTTAGCGGCTTGTGCCTCGTCAGCTGCGAAAGCTGCCGGTTGAGCCTCCCCGGCTGGGGTAGCTTCCGGTTGAGCCTCCTCGGCTGGAGCAGCTTCCGGTTGAGTCTCCTCGGCTGGGGCAGCATCCGGTTGAGCCTCCTCGGCTGGGGTAGCTTCCGGTTGAGCCTCCTCGGCTGGGGTAGCTTCCGGTTGAGCCTCCTCGGCTTGAGCGGCTTCCGATTGAGTCTCCTCGGCTGGGGCAGCTTCCGGTTGAGCTTCATCAGTCACTGGCTGCGCATCATCGGCTGGGGTAGCTTCCGGTTGAGCCTCCTCGGCTTGAGCGGCTTCCGGTTGAGTCTCCTCGGCTGGGGCAGCTTCCGGTTGAGCCTCCTCGGCTTGAGCGGCTTCCGGTTGAGTCTCCTCGGCTGGGGCAGCTTCCGGTTGAGCTTCATCAGCCACTGGCTGCGCATCATCGGCTGGGGTAGCTTCCGGTTGAGCCTCCTCGGCTGGGGCAGCTTTTGGTTGAGCTTCATCAGCCACTGGCTGTGCATCATCGACTGGAGCATCTTCCGGTTGAGCCTCATTTTTTGGGATAGCTTCCGGTTGAGCCTCATCAACCACTGGCTGCGCATCCTCGGCTGAAGCAGCTTCCGGTTGAGCCTCGGCTTGAGCGGCTTCCGGTTGAGTCTCCTCGGCTGGGGCAGCTTCCGGTTGAGCTTCATCAGTCACTCGCTGCGCATCATCGGCTGGGGTAGCTTCCGGTTGAGCCTCATCAACCACTGGCTGCGCATCCTCGGCTGAAGCAGCTTCCAGTTGAGCCTCCTCGGCTGGGGCAGCTTCCGGTTGAGCATCGTCGGCTGGGGCAGCTTCCGGTTGAGCCTCATCTTTTGGGGTAACTTCCGGTTGAGCCTCATCAGCCACTGGCTGCGCATCCTCGGCTGGGGTAGCTTCCGGTTGAGCCTCATCAGCCACTGGCTGCGCATCCTCGGCTGGGGTAGCTTCCGGTTGAGCCTCATCAGCCACTGGCTGCGCATCCTCGGCTGGGGCGGCTTCCAGTTGAGCCTTCTCGGCTGGTGCAGCTTCCGGTTGTGCCTCATCAGCCACTGGCTGCGCACCCTTGGCTTGGGTAGCTTCCGGTAGAGCCTCCTCAGCTGGGCCAGCTTCTGGTTGAGCCTCATCGGCTGGGGCAGTTTCCGGTTGAGCCTCCTCGGTAGAGACAGCTTCCGGTTTAGCCTCATCGGCAGAGGCAGCTTCTGGTTTAGCCTCATCGGTAGAGGCAGATTCCGGTTGAGCCTCATCGGTAGAGGCAGCTTCCGGTTTAGCCTCAGCGGCAGAGGCAGCTTCCTGTTTAGCCTCATCGGTAGAGGCAGCTTCCGGTTGAACTTCATAGACTTGGGCAGCTTTCGCTTGATCCTCACCAGCCACTGGCTGCGCATCCTCGGCTGGGGCAGCTTCCGGTTGACCATCATTAGCGGAGGCAGCTTCTGGTTTAGGCTCATCGGTTGAGGCAGTTTTCGTTGAGCCTCATCAGCAACTGTCTGCGCATCCTCGGCTGGGGCAGCTTCCGGTTTAGCTTCTTCGGTTGAGGCATCTTCTAGTTTAGCCTCCTTGGTCAAGGCAGCTTCCGGTTGAACCTCATCAGCTTGTGAAGCTTCTTGCGCTTGAGCCTCATCGGCTTGAGCAGCTTCTTCTGGTTGAGCGTCATCGGCTTGAGCAGCTTCTTCTGGTTGAGCGTCATCGGCTTGAGCAGCTTCTGGTTGAGCCTCATCGGCTTGAGCAGCTTCTGGTTGAGCCTCTCGGCTGGAGCAGCTTCCTTTTGAGCATCATCGGATTGAGCAGCTTCTTCTGGTTGATCGTCATCGGCTTGAGCAGCTTCAGATTGAGCCTCATCGGCTTGAGCAGCTTCCTTTTGAGCATCATCGGGTTGTGCAGCTTCCTTTTGAGCATCATCGGATTGAGCAGCTTCTTCTGGTTGAGCCTCATCGGCTTGAGCAGCTTCCGGTTGAGCCTCACTGGCTTGAGCAGCTTCCGGTTGAGCCTCACTGGCTTGAGCAGCTTCCGGTTGAGCCTCATCGGCTGGAGCAGCTTCCTTTTGAGCATCATCGGATTGAGCAGCTTCTTCTGGTTGATCGTCATCGGCTTGAGCAGCTTCCTTTTGAGCATCATCGGATTGAGCAGCTTCTTCTGGTTGATCGTCATCGGCTTGAGCAGCTTCCTTTTGAGCATCATCGGATTGAGCAGCTTCTTCTGGTTGATCGTCATCGGCTTGAGCAGCTTCAGATTGAGCCTCATCGGCTGGAGCAGCTTCCTTTTGAGCATCATCGGGTTGTGCAGCTTCCTTTTGAGCATCATCGGATTGAGCAGCTTCTTCTGGTTGAGCCTCATCGGCTTGAGCAGCTTCCGGTTGAGCCTCACTGGCTTGAGCAGCTTCCGGTTGAGCCTCACTGGCTTGAGCAGCTTCCGGTTGAGCCTCATCGGCTGGAGCAGCTTCCTTTTGAGCATCATCGATTGAGCAGCTTCTTCTGGTTGATCGTCATCGGCTTGAGCAGCTTCCTTTTGAGCATCATCGGATTGAGCAGCTTCTTCTGGTTGATCGTCATCGGCTTGAGCAGCTTCAGATTGAGCCTCATCGGCTTGAGCAGCTTCCTTTTGAGCATCATCGGGTTGTGCAGCTTCCTTTTGAGCATCATCGGATTGAGCAGCTTCTTTTGGTTGAGCCTCATCGGCTTGAGCAGCTTCCGGTTGAGCCTCACTGGCTTGAGCAGCTTCCGGTTGAGCCTCATCGGCTTGAGCAGCTTCCGGTTGAGCCTCATCGGCTTGAGCAGCTTCCGGTTGAGCTTCATCGGCTTGAGCAGCTTCCGGTTGAGCATCATTGGCTTGAGCAGCTTTTTCTGGTTGAGCGTCATCGGCTTGAGCAGCTTCCGGTTGAGCCTCATTGGCTTGAGCAGCTTCAGGTTGAGCCTCATCGGCTTGAGCAGCTTCCTTTTGAGCATCATCGGCTTGTGAAGCTTCCTTTTGAGCGTCATCGGCTTGAGCAGCTTCCGGTTGAGCCTCATTGGCTTGAGCAGCTTCCTTTTGACCATCATCGGATTGAGCAGCTTCTTCTGGTTGAGTGTCATCGCTTTGAGCAGCTTCTTTTTGAGCGCCATCGGCTTCAACAGCTTCCTGTTGAGCGTCATCGGCTGGGGCAGCTTCCTTTTGAGCCTCATCGGCTTGAACAGCTTCCTGTTGAGCGTCATCGGCTGGGGCAGCTTCGTTTTGAGCCTCATCGGCTTGAACAGCTTCCTGTTGAGCGTCGTCGGCTGGGGCAGTATCAGGTTGAGCGTCATCAGCTGGAGCAGCTTCCTTTTGAGCATCATCGGATTGAACAGCTTCCGGTTGAGCCTCATTAGCTTGATCAGCTTCCGGTTGAGCCTCATTAGCTTGAGCATCTTCAGCTTGGGAATCATTCTCTTGTGCGTTGTGCTCTTGATAAGCTTCTACTTTAGCTTCATCAGCTTGAGCAGCTTCTTTTCGCTGAGCGTCATCGCCTTGAGCAGCTTTCGGTTGAGCATCGTCGGCTGGAGCAGCTTCCGGTTGAGCATTGTCGGCTGGAGCAGCTTCTGGTTGAGCATCGTCGGCTGGAGCAGCTTTTGGTTGAGCCTCATCGGCTTGAGCAGCTTCTAATTGCTTAGTCCCTCCAAGGGGCTCCGCAGCTGGTTCAGGTGCCGTGTCCTGTCTTACTGACACTCTGTCGCCTTCACTACGGCCGTTCTTAGGGCTCTGTTGACGGATGAAAAAGTTTGGAAGTGACAAATATGTTTATAGTCGAGTACATCGATAGGCTCGTACTATGGAGTAGACAAGTAGATTTGATTGGCTGTTATTATGCTCGTAAATAGTGCAAAAATATAACGTCGGTATCAAATGCGTATGAAATAATAAAGCGGTGATGTAAACAGGCCTTCCTTAAAGTGTGAGCAGATCGCTGACTTTCGCGCCACCCTGTGTGAGCGCGTGTGCATGAGTGCGTGCCTGCGTGCAACATTGGCGAGCTCGTATGTGCTCAGGAGTGAGCGGAGACGATGTCGCTGAAGGCATGTTACCGGGGTGCCCACGGACCTTTTGTACTCGTAATAATAATTATTATTATTATTATGCTAGTAATTCATTTTTTGGTAACTCTGTAAGACTCAGTAATGAAAGACTCAGTTATGAAATGTTTTGAGCACAAGTATTCAACTTCATACGGTTATAATTGTGCAAATTTGGCTACAGAATTCACGCTAGCCAGCAGGTAACCTATTGAAGTTAGTGTTGAAGCGCTTGCAAACTTGCTATGTCGGTAATGCATTTTTCAGAGAAAACCAGCAATGAAAGCGAAGCAACTCACCGCCGCCCGCTGCTCAGCAGCCAACTCAGTCGAGGCTTCTGTCATCTCGCAACTTCGGTGTGACTGACCCTACTGGCCCGCGTTTTTAACTTTTTGACTCAAACGAAAGTCTGTTACGAGCTAAAGCTAACCAACTCGCTCCGAGTCTGAGACCGCCGGAATTTATCAGCTGTCACCCACTTTATTGTCTCTCTCTCTCTTCACTATGACAACGGCGGGCGTTCTTCATTTATCTTTAGGACTGGACTTTCTCTCTCTCTCTCTCTCTCTCTCTCTCTAGCTGAGATTAGACAACTAAACTAACAAGTTCAGACCCAGCAAAGAATCGACAGCAACACAGTTTGTTCGCAAGTGCAGGTTAATAGAGAGAAAGACACGATTAAGAGACCAAAAAAACACACGCAGCAATGCTTGCTTGCGTTCACTCCTTGCCAACCAGCGACTCGAACGTCGAGCAGGGGGGAGGGGGAGAGTTGGCGGTTTCCATAACAACCGGTGTGAAGCGGCGAGTGACGTTTCTGTGTCATAATCATATCTTTGCCAATCTAGCCTAGCAGTACCTCTCCCCCAGAGTGCATTAGGGTGCGAGACCGCGCTGTTTCATAATGAATATCTGGCAGTTTCTGCTGGGCAAAAACGGCTTACATGTATTCTGGCAGTCAAAGTTCGCTTGATAAATATTTGTTCTTGGAAAATATTCTTTAGAATAAAAACTGGAACGTTGCTACAAAGCGTTGCGCTTCTCTAAGTAAACTTGGTTTGTTTTCAGATGTTGCTGGTGTACGAGTATAGTAAATGGCTTTAGAATGTATTATATATTTTCTAACATGAAGCAGTATGACTATACCGGTAGGTAAGGATAAAGCAGTAATTTTATTCGGTTATGCATGTTCATTCAACAGTGTCTTGGTGGTTGATTTACAATAATTCTATACATGTAGGTTCGATCTTTTATGCGGTCAGAGGGGTCGTGGGCAACGATGCCCAATAGTTATTAATCACTTATAATAAACAACTAAATAATAATATTATTAAAGTATTAATTTACTAAGTTATTATATACTATATTTATTATAACAAATATTAATAATAACTTCATATGAATGTTAATAACAAGATAATGCTGTATACTAAAAGAATACTTAATTATAATAAAAGTAATATTTGATACAAAAGATATCTAATAATAAGTTGTCATGACTACAGATAGAATTAACGCAGTACCGCGGACCCCTTAAAGACATTGTATACAGTTCTATAATTTGACATTGTTGGACCTCGTCTTGCCAATTCCGGTCCGTAATTTTGAACTGGCAACGGAGGCGCCGCTAACGCTGCCAGTCTCCGAGTCGGAATTGTACTTGGCGTCCTCCGCAGGCGTCACGCCAAGGATGCGGGCCTGCTGTCGTACGCCGGCCGGCTTGAACCGGTCCGGCGGGTGGCTCGCTCTATTGTTGCAACAGTTTTCACGCCCTGTGGATGTAAATATAATATTAAGGCGTATATCAACTGTCTTTGCTAAGGCCCGTGCCGATCTTGAACTTGAAAATGCTGACAATAAATATTCCAAATATTTAATCATCCTTTGGTAAAGAAACAATAATTTTCTGACTTTCTGAATACTAAACTAACAAACCCGGAGAAAATTCACGAATCCTGAATTAACAAACGCTGAGAAAATTCAGAAACCTTAAGTTATCAAACTCCGAGACATTTCACGAATCCTAAATTAACTACCGTGAAGGAAATTCAAATTCACGAATCCTACATTAACAAACCCGGAAAAACTCACGAATCTTGAATTTAAAAAATCCAGAGGAATTAACAAACACGAAAGTAACGTCTTGAAGCTGTGAAGCCTTCATTCCTTACCCATTCATAGAAAGCAAAGGCGGCAGCACTGCGCTGTTCAACCTCTTGAGCGTCGATGCCGTCTAGGATCTGCTTGCTTCTGGCAGCGATGCGCGGATCGACGCGGGTCACGTCCAGCGCGTCCATGTCGTGCAGGATGGTGCGGAGCAGCGGCTGGCAGCGCTTCCATTTCTGTCTTTTGGGAAACGGGGTGGATATAGTTTCAAACCGGTTCGTTTGGGGCAGTACATAATAATTTGTTTACCGAGAAGCAGAGAAGAACACATGCAAAGGCGTTAAATTGACAAGTCAAGTTTAGAGGCCTGATCTCTTTAGGTCTGTAAGAACTTGCATGAGGATATGTAACACATTTTGGATGCAGGATCTGTATGAGCTAAGATTCGTAGGACTTTAAGAATCTGTATGACCTGTAGGGTTTCGTACGGTCTGAAGGATCTGTGTGACCTGTAGGATTCACAGGACCTTCAGGATTTGTATGACTTGTAGGATTCTTAGGACTCGAAGGATCTGTTTTACCTGTAGGATTTCGTAGAACTCGAAGGATCTGTTGACCTGTAGGATTCGTTAGGACTCGAAGAATCTGTATGACCTGTAGGATTTCATAGGACTCGAAGGATCTGTATGACCTGTAGGATTTCGTACGGTCTGAGGATCTGCGTGACCTGTAGGATTTCGTACGGTCTGAGGATCTGTGTGACCTGTAGGATTTCGTACGGTCTGAGGATCTGTATGACCTGTAGGATTTCGTACGGTCTGAGGAGCTGTGTGACCTGTAGGATTAGTAGCACTCGAAGGATCTGTATGACCTGTAGGATTCGTTAGGACTCGAAGGATCTGTTGACCTGTAGGATTCGTTAGGACTCGAAGGATCTGTTTGACCTGTAGGATTCGTTAGGACTCGAAGGATCTGTTTGACCTGTAGGATTCGTTAGGACTCGAAGGAACTGTTTGACCTGTAGGATTCGTTAGGACTCGAAGGAACTGTTTGACCTGTAGGATTCGTTAGGACTCGAAGGATCTGTTTGACCTTGTGCAATCATGCCCTTTCTCGCCCTCCTGCCCCGCCCCAACCCTCCAGTCTGCCCCACCCCTCCAATCAATAATCAATGCGTACGCCGATCACGCCACCCCCCCACCTCCCCTGCTGTACCGTACATTTGTTCTTAAGTTATATTCATGTACGCGTAGGACCAATGAAAAATATATAGTCGCTGTCTGGAGGGCAGACTCCTTCCCTTGCGCGCGTTGGGCCGCCTCCGTTGGCTATTGAATAAAACGACTCGTCGATCTACCATAAAAAGTGCACGGCGAACTGCATCGGCTACGGTGTGTAAGTTCGTGTTCGCGAGTTATTGTCCTTTTTCTGCTTCTCCCTAGGGCGCGGGACGGGAGCTCTGACTGGGGACCTGGGGGTCGCAGCTTCCCGACAGGTTAAAGCTGTAGGCGTTGCTCCGGAGGACGGGCTCACAACAACTGGTGCCGTGACCAGGATTCCAGTTAGGGTTTCCGTAGGATTTCCACGGTCTGAGGATCTGCGTGACCTGTAGGATTTCGTACGGTCTGAGGGATCTGTATGACCTGTATGATTAGTAGCACTCGAAGGATCTGTATGACCTGTAGGATTCGTTAGGACTCGAAGGATCTGTTTGACCTGTAGGATTTCTTAGGATCTGAGTGACTCTAAATTAGTATCTAAAGAATCAGTCGAATCCCTCGATTTCTTAAAGGACCAAAAGTGAACAACAGTAAAAACTGGCCGCCAACTCGCCCTAGTCCGCTTCTCGTAGTGTCCGGCCAGCAGCAGCACAGCCTGCACGGCACCGTGGACCGCGTCCTGCGGACTGGAGTACCGTCTGAGCTCCGTGAGGCTGCGCGAGTTCGCTCCCAGCCGGTGCCGCGGCTGCCTCGCGCGCCGATTGTAACGCCACATCGCCTGTCGAGCTGCCGTCGCCTCCGCCGATACCAGCTTGGCCGCAACCGACGTCTTTGACATCGACGTCGCCGCGGTTGAGGTCAGGCCGAGATCGTCGAGCTCGCTTAGTAGGCGACGAAGCCGATGAACATCCGTCTGTTCGACAGCGCGCTGAAGATCTACGAGCGTACATGTAAAAGCGTAGAACGTTTCAGAAGTGTCCCGAATCTATGATTATTATCCAATTATAGGTAGCTAAATACGCCACGCAAAAATATACGTGGAAAGCTAAATTTACCTACTGAATCCAACTGCACGATTAATTTAAGCTGAGTTGCTAACAGGAACCAATTAGCTAAAGGACCCAATGGCGTACGCAGGAATTTTAATTGGACTGAGCGCCCCAATTTTTCAGTGTCTTGGTTGACACCTCAATCTTCTAGGTGGGCGCCCCTGTCTTCTGGTGGGCGCCCTTGTCTCTTGGTGGGCGTCCCTGTCTTTTGGTGGATGTCCCTGTCTTCTGGTGGGCGCCCTTGTCTCTTGGTGGGCGTCCCTGTCTTTTGGTGGATGTCCCTGTCTATTGGTGGGCGCCCCTGTCTCTTGGTGGGCGCCCCTGTCTCTTAGTGGGCGCCCCTGTCTCTTGGTGGGCGTCCCTGTCTTTTGGTGGGCATCCCTGTCTCTTGGTGGGCGCACCTGTCTCTTGGTGGGCGTCCCTGTCTCTTGGTGGGCGCCCCTGTCTCTTGGTAGGCGTTAATCAACGTTAATTTAAAAGTGTTGAAATCTATATATTTCTAAACAGAAGAAATACCAAGTCATTGTTCCGACTGTCAAACGACGCTGACATTTTTTCTGTTAGAAGGTGGGATTTTTCCTAAAAGCGCTAGATTATTCAAAACAACCCCTGGACGCCTCAGTACAGCCTTGCCAAGCCTCCAAATTTCATCACATGTCCCTGCACCAAACTCTGACTTCGTTGATCACTGACCTTTACCCATGGGAAACTTCTGGACCTTCAACAGATGGCACCAGGTTACTCTACTGGACACTCTATTTCGAATTTCTCTAGTTTCGCTGAGCAAACCTCAACTGCTGGGCTCATTCACTCACCAACTTTGAGATCGATAGCAGCCAGCACTAAGCACGCCTTGCCAGCCAGCTTCCGTGACACCGCCGCTCCCTGCTGATCCTTCAATGCCGCTTCTATCATGTCCGAATTCGCTGCCGCTATCGCCTCTTCCAGACGCTGACACGCCGCGGTGTCGGCCGCAGCAGCCGCGGCAGATGCAGCTTCCTCGTCGCCCTCGCCCTCGCCGTCGACTCGCCATCGCCGCCAGCGTCGCTGTCGCCGTTGCTCAATCAGCCTTACTGTCTCCAGTCGACTCTGACGTCGAGCTAATCGATTTGCCGCCTCATCCAGGAAGTCGCTGGCTCCGATCTCCGAAGTGGTTATCGACCCGAAAACTCTGACAGGATGGCAGCGGAGCACACGCCATTCGCCGTCGCCATTCCGGGCCCCGGCTGAGCGCAACAGTTTTAGCAAATAGTTGCCAGGCAGGCAAAATCGACAAGAAATTGAGCTGCCATCGACAGACAAAGTTGCAACGGCTCCCTCTGCCGGCACCAAATCAGCCTCGGCCTCGGCCATCTCGCCGCCATGTCGCCGTCGTTCCCAACCTCGAGGGCGCCAGGCCACGCGGAGCAGCTCGACACGTTCAACTGTCTCCTTTACCGTATCGACAGGCACAGACAGTTCCGCGGCAGTTGTCGCTTTGTACGGCTCGCCAAAGACGTCTTTGGACGCGTCTGACGCTGCCGACTCCACCAGGCGCTGCCAGTTCGGCTGCGGCTGCTGCCGCCAGGCGGCTCCGTCGGCGTCGTCGGCGCCGCAGTCGGCTGCCACCAGGAACTGACAGACGGGCCGGTCGCGCAGACGCAACACCAGAGCGAGTTGGCCGCCGCCGGCCGGTGCGTAAAAATGTACACCGAGTCTGGACAGGTAGGCCGTGCCGGGAGGGGCCAGACGATCACCCTGCTGGTAGACACGGCAGGTGAGCCTCAGGTAGCCATCACCGTCAATGTGCATCAATGCGACGGCCGCTTCACCATTTGATGCCGATAGTTCACCGTTGGCAATGTCGCAGCCGAGCTCTAGACTGCCACCTGTAGCGGTGTTTCTCGTTGATATGTAACTGTGATTTCGTAGTGTGGTCTTCATTAAGGATACTCTCTAAAGTATTGTGAGAATTGTGGTCTAATTGGTACTGATCTAGCTGTAGGAACTGTGGCCTAATTGGTACTGATCTAGCTGTGGGAACTGTGGTCTAATTGGTACTGATCTAGCTGTAGGAACTGTGGTCTAATTGGTACTGATCTAGCTGTGGGAACTGTGGCCTAATTGGTACTGATCTAGCTGTGGGAACTGTGGTCTAATTGGTACTGATCTAGCTGTAGGAACTGTGGTCTAATTGGTACTGATCTAGCTGTGGGAACTGTGGTCTAATTGGTACTGACCTAGCTGTAGGAACTGTGGTCTAATTGATACTGATCTAGCTGTGGGAACTGTGGTCTAATTGGTACTGATCTAGCTGTAGGAACTGTGGTCCAATTGGTACTGATCTAGCTGTGGGAACTGTGGCCTAATTGGTACTGATCTAGCTGTGGGAACTGTGTGGTCTAATTGGTACTGATCTAGCTGTGGGAACTGTGTGGTCTAATTGGTACTGATCTAGCTGTAAGGACTGTGGTCTAATTGGTACTGATCTAGCTGTGGGAACTGTGTGGTCTAATTGGTACTGATCTAGCTGTAAGGACTGTGGTCTAATTGGTACTGATCTAGCTGTGGGAACTGTGTGGTCTAATTGGTACTGATCTAGCTGTGGGAACTGTGGTCTAATTGTAAGGTCAAAAGGGTCAAACCTGAACTGTCACTCCTGGGCGGCCCAAACTCGGACAGCTCGCCAGACGGGAACCCGCAACCGCCGTCGCCGCTCCCGCACCCTACTGGGCAATGCAGCGCAAAGCCAACAAAGCAATCGTCATATTGATAGTCATCGTCTTCCGTTAACAGCCGAATCTCCAAGTAGAATTTTCCTGGCCAAGGCGGCTCCACCTTGAATTTCAACACGCCGTCTCGATCGGTGCGAATTGGCCGGCTGACGCTGCAGTCGCCCGGCTGACGGCCGTCGATGGTGTTCGACAGACAGCGAAGGACGCTCGTGTAGCGACAGGGCAGGTGACGCCTTTGTTGAGTCTCTTGGAGCTCCAACTCGAGCAGCTCGCCCGGCCGGCCAAGGACAACATTCCACGGCCAGTTTAGGACGGCTAATCGGCCAGAGTGGCGCTCGAACTCCCCAGCCGTGCGCCGGCGAGGTAAACGGGCATCCGGTCGAACTCCGACTTGGTGAGCGGTCGGGCGAGCAGCTGCCAGACGGCTGGTGAATCGGTACTTTTATCGTCGCTATTAGCATCAAGCTGGCAGGGCAGGTGGGTGATGACGAACTGCTCCGGGTCGGTCAGGAAGAAGAACTCCCTGGAGTCTGTGTCGGCCGCCATCGCCGCCCAGCCAATGTCAACCAGTCGCCATTCGCCTCGCACAAAACAGGCAAACCAGCTGCCGCCCACCGGGGTGCGAAAGCCGGGGGCCAAGCCGGCACCTTTCTTGTACCCGAGAACTCGTTGGAACGGAATGCCAGCCTCGCTGCGTGGAGATGCGAAAGTTGGTTTTCTACTTAGTCAGATGATCAAACAGCTATTTTAAGCATTTCCACAATCTTAAACTGAAGTCACGTTAATTACCAACCTGAGCAGTTTGGCAAACACCTCAGAGTGTCTGTCCTCTCCCTTGGAGTCAGTCGATTCCGCCATCCGTCGCAGAGTCCTATAGACCGTCAGTTGAAGTTCCGACTCCGTCTTAACGAGTCTCCCAGGCCTGTTGCTGACTGCGCACACAAACCCGAACGCCGCTCTCAGTCGTTCGAGGTCGCCGCTGCATCGTCTGTACAGACGTTGGCACAAGCTTGCCCAGCTGTCATCTGGCTGCGGCAACTCCTCGGCTGACTGAGCGTCAATTGTCACAATGTCCGCTGGCTGTTTTGAAACTGCAGTAGCAGCTCAGCCTTGGTGCGTCGCGGCGGGAACGGAGGCGGTGGTGGCTGCCGGACGTCGTCAAGCTGCTGCTGGTCCTCTCTGGGCGGCTGTCCCAGCTTGCGCTGGCTTGTAGCCAGGCTCTGCGGCGTCGGGTACTGGCCTGACTGCAGCCGCTCACGAATAGAACTCGAGTGGTCTAATGCATAGTCCTGCGGAGATGTTTAATTAGTTAGACTAATTAGCCTAAAATTACCGATGGAGTCATCAAACAAAAGCAATTTCTACTAGATGGTAGCTATTTTTCTAAATCGATTTGAAGGCTGGTTCAAGCAAATCTATTTGATACTTGATGGGAAATGTTTTATAAAGATTAAACCAAGTTCCTCAAAACAATCGTAGCAGCTTTTCATAGCAAAAATAAATTTACACCGTCGTCAAAGATTACAGTCGTCGAAACTCGACTGAGGACAAGGCCCGCCTGAAGACCCTAAAAAAAGCCAAAAACGTTTGCTCGCAATGAACCAGAGGCGTTCTCTTGCGACGAACCAGAGACGTTCACTCGAGACGAACCAGAGACATTCACTCGAAACGAAATCAGAGACGTTCACTCGAGACGAACCAGAGAAATTCACTCGAAACGAAATCAGAGACGTTCACTCGAGACGAACCAGAGACATTCACTCGAGACGAACCAGAGACGTTCACTCGAGACGAACCAGAGACATTCACTCGTAACGAAATCAGAGACGTTCACTCGAGACGAACCAGAGACATTCACTCGAAACGAAATCAGAGACGTTCACTCGAGACGAACCAGAGACATTCACTCGAAACGAAATCAGAGACGTTCACTCGAGACGAACCAGAGACATTCACTCGAGACGAACCAGAGACGTTCACTCGAGACGAACCAGAGAAATTCACTCGAGATGAAATCAGAAACGTTCACTCGAGACAAACAGAGACGTTCCCTCGAGACAAACCAGAGACATTCACTCGTAACGAAATCAGAGACGTTCACTCGAGACGAACCAGAGACATTCACTCGAAACGAAATCAGAGACGTTCACTCGAGACGAACCAGAGACATTCACTCGAGATAAAATCAGAGACGTTCACTTGAGACGAAATCAGAGACGTTCACCCGAGACGAACAAGACGATCGATCACCAGACGTTCACTCGAGACGATCACCAGACGTTCACTTGAGACGAAATCAGAGACGTTCACCCGAGACGAACAAGACGATCGATCACCAGACGTTCACTCGAGACGATCACCAGACGTTCACTCAAGACGAAATCAGAGACGTTCACGTACTCGAGACGAACCAGACGATCGATCACCAGACGTTCACTCGAGACGATCACCAGACGTTCACTCAAGACGAAATCAGAGACGTTCACGTACTCGAGACGAACCAGACGATCGATCACCAGACGTTCACTCGAGACGATCACCAGACGTTCACTCAAGACGAAATCAGAGACGTTCACGTACTCGAGACGAACCAGACGATCGATCACCAGACGTTCACTCGAGACGATCACCAGACGTTCACTCAAGACGAAATCAGAGACGTTCACGTACTCGAGACGAACCAGACGATCGATCACCAGACGTTCATTCGAGACGATCACCAGACGTTCACTCAAGACGAAATCAGAGACGTTCACGTACTCGAGACGAACCAGACGATCGATCACCAGACGTTCACTCGAGACGATCACCAGACGTTCACTCGAGACGATCACCAGGCGTTCACTCAAGACGAAATCAGACACGTTCACTCGAGACGACACTCAAGACGAAATCAGACACGTTCACTCGAGACGACAGATAGTGACTCACTCGCTTTCTTGGAAGGAGAACTACATGTACTGTACATGCATGGGCTAACTTACAACAATGATTAAATCCAGCTTCTAGGATCGATAGTGCTGGCTTCAGGAACCATCTAGCAATCTAGTGCCCCCCTTCGGGGCGCGCAATTAGCGAGGAGCAAAAATTATTCATTGAAAACAATTCAAAGGCACATTCTTCACTTTTATAAATCACCTTATTCGAGTAAAGCAAGCATCCTGCAGATAGCAAGCATCCACCCAGATAGCAAGCATCCCCCAGATAGCAAGCATCCACCCAGATAGCAAGCATCCCCCAGATAGCAAGCATCCACCCAGATAGCAAGCATCCCCAGATAGCAAGCATCCCAGATAGCAAGCATCCCCCAGATAGCAAGCATCCACC
>NIVC01001016.1:0-120907 GCA_002269645.1 Macrostomum lignano
TGAATTTTTAATTTTACTGAGCGCTCAATTCCCCCGAGTCAAAACGCAGCAGCTGGCGGTCGTAACGAATAAGACAGACTGAAGCCGCTTCCAATATGTATTTTTTGGGATAAAGCGGAACAAAATTTCTGAGGCGGGTGCATACAATACTTGAAGTCGAAGGGTCACTTGTGGACGCCCAAGTTGCACGGAGGAAACACAGGCCTTACGAGTCCCTTTTGTTTTATAAAATATTTTTAAACCTGCTGTGCCGCACGGTAGGCCATGGCGAATTTGACAAAACTGCCTGCTAGCGTGGCTGGTTTCTGGTCAATAGCAGAGGCCCAGAAGCCGAGGACATCAAGCATGAGTATTAGCTGGAGGCCGAGGACATCAAGCATGAGTAGCAGCTGGAGGATGAGGACATCAAGCATGAGTAGCAACTGGAGGCTGAGGACATCAAGCATGAGTAGCAGCTGGAGGCTAAGGACATCAAGCATGAGTAGCAGCTGGAGGCCGAGGACATCAAGCATGAGTAGCAGCTGGAGGCCGAGGACATCAAGCATGAGTATCGGCTGGAGGCCGAGGACATCAAGCATGAGTAGCAGCTGGAGGCCGAGGACAACAAGCATGAGTATCAGCTGGAGGCCGAGGACATCAAGCATGAGTAGCAGCTGGAGGCTGAGGACATCAAGCATGAGTAGCAGCTGGAGGCCGAGGACATCAAGCATGAGTATCGGCTGGAGGCCGAGGACAACAAGCATGAGTAGCAGCTGGAGGCTGAGGACATCAAGCATGAGTATCAGCTGGAGGCCGAGGACATCAAGCATGAGTAGCAGCTGGAGGCTGAGGACATCAAGCATGAGTATCAGCTGGAGGCCGAGGACATCAAGAATGAGTATCAGCTGGAGGCCGAGGACATCAAGCATGAGTAGCAGCTGGAGTCCGAGGACATCAAGTATGAGTATCAGCTACGAGCGAGTGATCAACGCGGCTTTGTATCATCGCGCCGGCGTGGCGTTCATTCGCGACTTGGCCCTGAGGCGCGCTCTGCGACACTGAACGCTTATTCTGTTGTTGTTTTTGTCTCTGGCGTGAGAATGTCTGTCGCACTACTCATCTATGCATGCTTGAAGTACAATCTCAACTGATGAGTAAAGGTTGCACTGTATCAACAGATTGTCTTCAAAATTTGTGATGAACAATTTGGATAAATTAGTATGATGGACAAAATGTCTCGAACAGGCACCTGCGGGGGAATTAAACAGATATGTGCAAGGGAATCAAACAGGCACATGCCGGGGAATTAAACGGATATCTGCAAGGGAATCAAACAGGCACCTGCAAGGGAATTATTGACCCGGCATTCCACAAGACCAACAGTCTAGTCTCAATCCTTGTTGGCTCAAATCAATATTTTGAAATTGTAGGCGACAGTGTGATCGCGGGAATGCCAGGCCGGTCGCCATTTCTTCGACGCTATAGTTTCTTTTGTGTGGTCTGTTGGCTGTCGAGGAGTCAGCGAAAGATCAACAGACCATCTCCGCCGATCAAGCTGATTGTAGCGCTGCCCAGACTCTGTGCTGCAGTGATCCAGTAGACGACCTCTCCTTATGGCGGCTTGAAACATTGGGAATCTGTGAACGTCAGGAAGACGCAGCAGCAGAAAGTTTCTTTAACTGTCATCCTGGAACTATTTCCGTTTAGTACGCGTCCTAGCTTGGATAAGGATATCAGCAACCTTCAAAGTCGTCGAGTCGGTCAGACAACTAGACAGATCAGTAGCACTGACAGCACACGAGCTCAATGCTGCAGTCAGCTCAGCGACAAGTATTATCAAAAGAAATTAGTCACCATCAGAATGGTTTGGCGGCCACACCACTAAATAGAGATTTGAATCTTTGGCTGGACGACTTAGCTTGGCCTGTTGTGTTCGCGCGGTTGGATTTCGGTTATGTCCTTCGGTGTAAACAATCCGATCTTAGTTCCTCGGCACAGTCCGTTAGAGCAGCTCATAATTTGAAACGCTAATCAGGCAGTTGCTCACGGAGGAGTCACGTCAACACTATGTAAGGTCCGTGAAAAATACTGGATCGTAAAGGGCCGCCAGCGAACAAAGAAAGAATTGTCGAAGTGCGTCGTGTGTAAAAATATTCAAGGACGCTCCTACTCAGTGCCTCAGATTTCTCAGTTACCGGACTTTTGTCTTGCCGATATTCGACCTTTTTAGTCCGTCGGTATAGATTAAGATGGCCCGATATTCTATCGGACGGGGAGGATGGTAGTGAAACTGAAAAAAGCGTATATACTACTGTTTAAGTGCTCCTCCACTCGCGCCATTTATCTAGAACTACTTTCAGATATGACTACAGCTCAGTTCTTGAACGGCTTACGACGATTTGTCAGTCGGAGAGGAATACCTTCCATAATCAGCGATAACGCAAAGGCATTCAATTCTGTAAGGATTCTAGTAGCAAGTACCAGTCACGAACTTCAATCGTTCTGTGCCAACAAGAGAATCTCGTGGGCGTTCATTCTTGAAAAAGCTCCCTGATGGGGAGGATTCTGGGAAAGGCTCGTCGGTATGGTAAATACGGCCTGTGAAAGAGCATTGGCAAAGCTTTACTAACATTCGATGAACTATCCACTTCGGTTATCGAAATCGAGTCCATTGTAAACAGCAGACCGCTGGTCTACGTGTCGGCGGATGAGATCAACGACGTGTTGACACCGACTCACTTTCTGATTAGAACTTTCTGATTGACGCAGGAGCCGCTTAGATCCGAATATTCGAGAAATGGTGAAAACTTTCTTCCATTGCCGGTTCGTCTGAAGCATCTGAGAAGAGTGTTGGACGTCTTAGGATGCATGAAAAGGCGCTTTATTTGCAGAGGGAGAAACAGTTGCAAAGGTCAGAGACGTCGTTCTGATCCACGGAGAGCTTGAAGTCGGCGCGCAGCAGGCCAGCATACGCCGCGTCAACTTGTTGCTCGAGCAACTCCGTCAGCGTCCAGGTCTAACGGATTTGACGCTCAGCACGCGCATCAACACGGCAATAGTTTTTTACGAAGTAAATATCGTATTCATTTCGTCACACACTTATCGGGCGGCAAATCCGGAAATATATATAAGCCTGCAACTCGTATATATATATCTATCTGCTACTTGTAAGTAGTATCTGCAATATATAAGCCTGCAGGCTGACATAACAAAATGAGTAATCCTGGGCACTGAATACAAATATCGGGTTTGCCTAGGAAATAAATATACTCGTTTGAAAGTGGAAACCAAGAGGAGCAAAGAAATCGAGCTCAAATAGAAGAGGCAGTGAATTCCAGAGGGATTAGAGCCTGAACTCGCCGTCTGAAGCGCTCGGCTCCTCGAGAGCCCCTATCCTTCGACACTCGGACCACGGCCGACCGAACAGCACCACCACGACCAACTACGACAGACTCCACAACGCCTATCTTCCACTGCATTCTCGGCTTTGTATCGCCGCGCCGGCCTGGTCCATCGAAGCGATCTGTTGCGCCGTCGGCAACTCCAGCTGGCAGGCCACATCATCCGCGCCGAGTCGTCTACCGGCGGGGACAGGCGCGCACTCGGCGTTTCGTCGACTGCCTGCTGGCTGACGCCGGCGCCCCGGATTCGGCCGGCGGCGTGGCGTTCATTCGCGACCTGGCCTTGAGGCGCGCCCTGTGACGCTGAACGCGTATTCTGTTGTTGTTGCTGTTGTTAATCCAAAGCTAATGACAATATTTTTACTAATCTTAATAATGTGTTATAGACAGTCGAAGTATAGCAATTCTAATAGTTGCGCAAGCCCAGAGACACAATCTGAGACTAGTAGCTCGTACTAAGGTTGACGCCAAGCCTACGACGGCTACGAGAGAAGCTAACACTCAGCGCGCGCGGGCAGACGGCAAAAGAACTAAACAAGAAACCAAATTTGAATCAGACATATTTATGAAAATAGATAACCAAAGTTGTAACGTAATAGAAAAAAATACAATAAAAAATTAGAAAAATATAAGACCAAATTAATAAAAATAGCTTTGAATATTATTTCTAACGCAATCCTAACGCGAATTAGAAGCCTGTAATAACAGCAGAAGACGACTTTACACCCGCGCCCCTCTACCGAAAAGAGGTTAGCTACACTACTTACAAGTAGAACCGTGCGCGCATACTTATAAATTATCAAAAGTTACTTATACAGTATCGTTCTAGAAAGTTTAAGATTTGGGGAATCTAACGAGAGTTACTATAATTAGCATAGATACAATTTACATTACTTTTTCAACAATTTCTACAGTTCTGTTTTGTGCGTGATCACGCAGCAGTTAAAGGTGGAGCAACCTCTCCGATATAATCCCCCTTTGTACGTGTACCTCAGTTGAACATCTAATCTGTGAAGCGTTCATCGAGCTATACCATCTTTCTACACCAGAATCACTGGTAAAAAAGGCCACAGGTGGGTTTGGACAGAGAGGAATATGCGATGAAGTCGAGTGTCCTCAACCGAAATGATCGAGTCTCCATGCTTCACGGTGAGTGTCCTCAATCCAAATGAGTGTCCGTGATTCAGGGTGAGTTTCCGAAACCCAAATGAGTCTCCATACCTCGTACTTCAGGGTGAGCGTCCGCAATCCAAATGAGTTTCCATGCTTCAGGGTGAGCGTCCGCAATCCAAATGAGTTTCCATGCTTCAGGGTGAGCGTCCGCAATCCAAAAGAATTTCCATGCTTCAGGGTGAGCGTCCGCAATCCAAAAGAATTTCCATGCTTCAGGGTGAGCGTCCGCAATCCAAATGAGTTTCCATGCTTCAGGGTGAGCGTCCGCAATCCAAATGAGTTTCCATGCTTCAGGGTGAACGTCCGCAATCCAAAAAAATTTCCATGCTTCAGGGTGAGCGTCCGCAATCCAAAAGAATTTCCATGCTTCAGGGTGAGCGTCCGCAATCCAAAAGAATTTCCATGCTTCAGGGTGAGCGTCCGCAATCCAAATGAGTTTCCATGCTTCAGGGTGAGCGTCCGCAATCCAAATGAGTTTCCATGCTTCAGGGTGAGCGTCCGCAATCCAAAAGAGTTTCCATGCTTCAGGGTGAGCGTCCGCAACCCAAATGAGGTTCCATGCTTCAGGGTGAGCGTCCGCAATCCAAATGAGTTTCCATGCTTCAGGGTGAGCGTCCGCAATCCAAAAGAGTTTCCATGCTTCAGGGTGAGCGTCCGCAATCCAAAAGAATTTCCATGCTTCAGGGTGAGCGTCCGCAATCCAAATGAGTTTCCATGCTTCAGGGTGAGCGTCCGCAATCCAAAAGAATTTCCATGCTTCAGGGTGAGCGTCCGCAACCCAAATGAGTTTCCATGCTTCAGGGTGAGCGTCCGCAATCCAAATGAGTTTCCATGCTTCAGGGTGAGCGTCCGCAATCCAAATGAGTTTCCATGCTTCAGGGTGAGCGTCCGCAATCCAAATGAGTTTCCATGCTTCAGGGTGAGCGTCCGCAATCCAAAAGAGTTTCCATGCTTCAGGGTGAGCGTCCGCAATCCAAATGAGTTTCCATGCTTCAGGGTGAGCGTCCGCAATCCAAATGAGTTTCCATGCTTCAGGGTGAGCGTCCGCAATCCAAAAGAGTTTCCATGCTTCAGGGTGAGCGTCCGCAACCCAAAAGAATTTCCATGCTTCAGGGTGAGCGTCCGCAATCCAAAAGAATTTCCATGCTTCAGGGTGAGCGTCCGCAATCCAAATGAGTTTCCATGCTTCAGGGTGAGCGTCCGCAATCCAAAAGAGTTTCCATGCTTCAGGGTGAGCGTCCGCAACCCAAATGAGGTTCCATGCTTCAGGTTCTAGAAGGAAAACTCTTTTAAAGAACAAAAGATCGATCGCTTTTATCATGTTTTTAGCGTCATTCTGCCGCAAATTTGCAGTGCATGAATCATTGTTTGAGTGCAAACTGACGACTTAAAAGTACGACTTAAAACATGACGAGTTAAAGAAAAGCTTGGTACAGTTGCAGCGTGGGGACAAACAGCAGAAAGCTATCAGATATCCTTTTTGATTCAGGTAAACCAAAAAACTTGTTTGCGACTGAAAAGTCTGGAAAATTATTTACATTGCAAGGAATCGATGAGCAGCTCAATTTACGAGTAAAAAGCCAGGACCGCTGCTGACACTGCAAAAATTGCCATTGAAACCTATTTGTGCACCACCTTCCATACTGGTTCTTTGAGTTCACTCTCGTTCAATAAGATTTGAAGTCAGAGAACCCTACGATCAGCAATTGAACCCAATACAAAACTCAGGTCAGCATGAGAATCTCCAGCTGCTTGAAGCTGTAGAAGAATCCGTCAGTGATGTTTGTTGGAGCATTTGAAGCCCAAACGATGCCCTTGGCTCGGTCTGCAGCTGGCACATTCAGCGCTGTCGGGTAGTTGAAGTACTTGCCGAACGGACCTGAGGCATGGCAGCATGTGTGCCACTGGGGCTGGAACATTTGGGCACAGTTCAGTCCATAGACGCAGGTACTCAAGCCACGATCTCCAGTCTGAAACTTTGGTGAAGTTCTGGTGAAGTCCTCCAGCAGGCTCAAACGTGAATTCAGACAGCGTGTAGTTGGTGCTCTCGGCCAGAATGAGCACGTTCAGGTAGTAGGCGTAGATGAAGGTGTCGTTCCAGTACAGCAGGTCGACGCGGAACCGGTTGTTGCTGGGCTGAGCGCTGGTCCGGGCGTGCAGCCACTCCAGGCCTGTTTGTGAGAAAATTTTACATGGCTTGCTTTCTTACCAGAATTCATAAGCATCGCTTGTTTGATTGAGGCACTTCAAATGTAATTCGTCTCGTTTCTATGTATATATACAGTGTCTCCGTGCATTTATCTCATCTAAACTGCCGGAAGATTTTACACGCGGCTACTTGAGCTGCGCAAGGCATTTGGTTTTTGACAAAAGAAAATATTTCATTGTCACCGCTTGTATCTTCTCTATCTGCTAATTGGAGTTTTTAATGTTAACTTTGATGGGAAAAAATCTAAACGGTATCTTATTTTTTCATAAAATTCGGTGTTAAAAGTATACTTTCGAACAAAAATTATTGTTTAGATTCAAGACACACACCATACATGTCTACATTAATTTCGGCCTTATTCAAATGTTTACCATTGAGATCGATTAGGTACGAACTATGTAATATTTTTATGAACAACACAGTGCGTATGCGACCAGAATCTACAGTAAAAGGAGCCCCTTGTAACTCACCAACAAAGTAGTTGCCGTGATAAGTGCCGAAGCCGGTCTTGTACTCGGCCCAGAGCCGGTCGAAGCTCAGCCCGTCCGACACTCGCAGGTTGACGGTCTCGAAGCACTGCTGAGTGCCCACAGTGTGGAACTCCTGAGTTGGAAATTCAAACGGTTTGTTAGATCGGCTATCCATAAAAGTGCCTAAATGATGTCACCGATCCAGCACTGCTTTCCCAACACTCACATAGACGGCCAGCTTAGAGCTGCTCGGAGGCTGCTCGAACCAGCGGCACAGCGGGTAGTCGGTGAGCAGAGAGCAGTTGCTGGAGTTGAACACAATCCCGCGACAGGCCGGCAACTCGCTGCACTTGGCAACGCAGCCAATGAGCGATGAGAAAGCCGGCTGGTGCTGAAGGAATGTGGCGAAGATCTTCACCGAGTTGTTAGGAATGTGGACCCGCTTGTGAGTCACGTTTCGAGCCGCAAGGTACTCTGCAAAGGCCAAAGTGAGTTTGATCAATACGAGTCCTGCAAAAATTGAAAACAGAACTCCGGTCTCACCAGTCCGGAAGCTGCTCAGCCTGTCGCTGGACGCCAGACCGGACTGTCCGCCACAGGACGAATTCCAGCCGAGCAGCGCGGTCTCCGCAGTGAACAGTCGGCACTCACCGAGCTGCCCGATGCCATCAGCGGTGCTGGCAGCATCCAGGGTCAAAGCTGCGCACCAGGACTGCTTGGCGCAGAGCATCGCGCACTGCTGCTTGGTGACCGGCTGCAGAGACCGCCACCCGGAGCCGGGGTCGGCTGGGCAGCCGGGGAACCTCGTGAGCTTGAGCGACGGCTGCTGGCAGTCGGAGGCGGAGGACAGAGCCACCAGACTCAGGAACGTCAGAATCAGAAGTTTCATTCTGGACTTCAGCTATACTGTAAGGCAAAATAAAAAAAAATCGTTATAATTTTGTCTGCTATTCCAACTTCGACCGGCTGTCAAAGCATCTGAATTCGAGGTCTCCTTGCCGTTTTATTGGATGAAAATGTGCACAGCAGCTGCTTGTTTGCGTGACTGTATTATAATTGGCTGAATCAGCTACAAAGGGCTTACGTGGTTGGATCCAATTGAAATTTTCTTCAACTTACCAAATGATCAGCATACTTTGGTAAAGTTTATGTCGCTGTAAGGACAGCATTGTGTCATTGAGTCTCCGATTAGAAAACATATTCAGGTAACTAACGAATTTAGGTTTTCTACGCATTTCGCAATCCGAGCTGCATCTTACTTGCTTCGCTGAACTTGCTGATCAAAGAGAAAAATTTTTATAAATACGTATACATAAAAATACTTACTAATCTTATAATTTTTTCTATCGTGAGATTCGGAGTCCACCTTCTCTGTGCTGTTTTAGAGGCTGCACTTCTGCACTCTTGACACGTATGTATTCTATCACCGTGGTACTCGTACTGGTGTTCGTTCCGTGAGGGCTGTCCTGCAGTCCGAGGTCCTGCTTGACTGCCAAAAAACGGCGCTGTTTCAGGCGGAGATCGAGACCATCCCTGTTGCACAAAGACGAGACCTGGATGCTGACGGATTCGCGCGAATAGCAGGTCGATGCGCGCCGCCTTCAAGATCGGCTTCGAGCACGTCACCAATTGGGCACTTTATCGCCGCACTGACATGGCTCGTCCCAGCAAACTAGCTGTTGCGACTCCAGTGGCAGACCACATCATCTGCGCCGAGTCATACTCCTTACAGCCGGAGCAGGAGGTGCTGCTGCTGACGCTGCAAGCACCCTACTGTCAAGAACAGGCGCGCACTCAGCGTTTCGTTGACTGCTTGCTGGCTGATTCTGGCTGGCTGCGGTGCGACCTACGTTCGTGCCCAGGCCCAAAAACGCGCCCTGTGACTAGGGATTCCAATCCCGGGATCCCGGGATCCCGGGATCCCGGGATCCCGGGATTGGGGCCAAAAATCCGGGATTTGAATCCCGGGATTTTTTTGGGAATCGAATCCCGGGATTTCTAATCCCGGGATTGCAAAAGTCCGGGATCGGGATCCCGGGATTTCAAGGCCTTAATCCCGGGATTGGTCCGGGATTAGAACAACCTTTCAATGCCTAAATTAGATAATTTATAATCTAAACGTTTTTTTGAATAATAAAACATTTATTTGTTTTTGCTGTTTCTCAATGAAACGTTAAACATTTGCAAAGCTCCTGTCCTAATTGAGCCAAAAATTGTTAATGTGAACTGTAAATGATAGATAATTTTAACCTTTTTTCGTTTTCTACCACGAGACGAGACTGAGGGCCTTCTCATATTGCTTGCTCTGGCTCCAGAACCAGAACCAATTTGTGAAGTATAACTTTTTGTCTCCATAACTAGAGGGAGATACGTGCTATAAAGTTTTTATCATTGAATGACAGTCGCCAAAAAGAAAGTGAAAAATCGTGCAAAGTGAGGCCGTTAAGGCAGTCAAATATTAACAGAGTTTAATAGTTATACTGCTGTTTTTTCTTGGAATTCCGAACCGATTCTGGTTCTGGAATTGGTAATATGAAAAGGCCCTGAGACTCTGAGAGTCGCGAGACCATGACTACTGCACGCGGCACGCCGCACAGTCCGTCTTAGGATTCCAATCCCGGGATCCCGGGATCCCGGGATTGGGGCCAAAAATCCGGGATTTGAATCCCGGGATTTCAACAGCATCGGGATTTCGGGACTATTCAATCCCGGGATTGTAAAATGTCGGGATTTTGGAATCCCTACCTGTGACGCTTTCTTTGCTTCTCATGACTCGCTTGACTGTCTGACATCGTATTTTGTTGTTGTTTTGCTCGTATCTTGGTACTTTGTTAGTGTAGTGCAGGTGCCCTTGTCTTTTTGGCAAGGACGCGATGCACTTCGGGACAAGGTCTGGCTAGCTCCCCAGCCGTGCGTGCTGCCCCTGCTCTGCGTTGGTTGGCTGCGGCCGGGCTGGCTTTGGTGCGGGCTTTCACTCTTCCCCCCCCCAGGCGGGGTTTTGATTGGCTGGCCAGTGCGTGGTTTCTGTTTAGCCGGTGGTCAGCTATAAGCCAGTGGAACCCCCTTCAGGCCTGAATTTGCTTTTTATTATCATGCCCCCTTTTTCTATCGCGCTGTGCCTCCTGCTTCCGCCATTTTCGTGAAGCTCGCACGCCTCACATCGGTCATAGCGATTCTTAGATTCAGGTTTGAGTAAGTATGCAGCAGAGAAGAAAACCCCGAGAGCGGGTCAGAGGACAGACTCTAGACGTCGACTATTATATAGTCAGGACATATTAGCCAATAATCACCGAATTGAGTTCTGCGAGCGATTTTTACTTGAGTTTTAACATACATGTAAGAAGCGTCCGTTACTCGTCCACTGCAGTAAGCCGCCTGTTTTGAGTTATTCTTGCTCTTCTGGGAAGCTTGCTACAGTTTGGATACTATATTTTACTCTTACTTATACTGTAACCACTGTATACTCTCCAGAGAGTGTCGCACCACCTCTGGTAGCAACGCGAGCCAACGTCAACTGGCGGGCCACGTGATCCGGGCCGAGGGCTACTGCCCCCAACCTGTTCAGGACGTCCTGCTGCTCACCTTGCAGGGCCCGTTCAGGCGGGGTCAGGCCCGAACCCGTCGATACGTGGACTGCCTGCTGTGCGACGCTGGGGCGCCCGATACTGCCAACAGAGCGGATTTTGTTCTCTCCCAGGCTATGCGGCGCGCCATCTCTGCATTTCCACAAATTTGCACAAGAGGAATTTGCACAAATTTCTCTGCATTTCCGGATAAAGCTGCGTGGGTGTCTACTGCAGTGTCCACATCAGGTTCCACAAAGTAAATTTTGAATGTGAAAATTGACAAAATTGCCCTGGCTGGTGCATGGAGAATACAAGAATTAATGTTAGATATAATTTTGCTAGGAAGTAGAATGACTTGTCTAAATTCGAGAAAGATTTGCAAATTTTTGCCTGTAATCATAATAATGCTCATAATTGACTAATATAAATAGACACCTGCTCCAATTCGGCCATATGTGCAACCGAGAGCTCAGCCGCAGCTATTCCGCAGCGCATCTGAAAGCTGCGTACGGCTGTTTAGGTCCAAGGACTGGGGGGTCGCAACAATCACACTCGATTACCCCAGCTAATGCTGGCACCCATGTTACAGCTGGGTGAACTGAAGCAATGCAGAGTTAATTGTTTTGCTCTAAGCTACAAATCGTTTCGAGTGGGTTCGAGAATCGAACTCCCGACCGTTTATAGTCGCAACTCCGCGACGCTCTGACCACTAAGCTACAACCCCGGGGGCCGTAGCCCGGCCAGCGGTAGCGCAGCTGCTCTGGTGTGCCAGCGACCCAGGTTCGATTCCAAGTGCAGTCACATTAATTTGGGGCTGAATTGGAATCCCGGCTTGGCTCTGCTCGTGCAATTAACGGCCTTGAGAGCCAACCCCCCCGAGGCGCAGTGAAGTGTACATGCCTAACGATAATATAAAGTCAGGGCCGCTGTACACTCCTGTGTGAGTGTGTGCCTGCGTACGTATCCGCGCGCTTGTATGCCTGCTCAGGGGAGTCGGCGGAATGGGCAGTAATGCCTCTCGCCGGTTGTGTGCCTATGTCGCTTAAAATGCGCCAGTGTGCACACAACCCCCCTGCCTCTAATAAAAAAGCTACAACCCCACTGCACAAACAGTACTAGGAATGTCTACCTGCATTTGCTCAGCACGCAATTATGACCACGGTTAGTTAAACCCACAAGCCAAAGAGCAATTCCCGACAATAGATAGTTCCGACCTAATGGGAGTAACCGACATTTTTTGCGGTACTTTTTAATAAAGTCAATTTTTTTAACTTGCCAAAGTGACAATACAATAAAAATAAATACGTGAAGTCTTGCTTCCGGTAGCTTAAATTATTTTTTTCGATTTTGATTAATTTTATTCGAATTATCTGAGCTGAGAAATCCGCGAGTTTAACAGCAATTATTCAAGAACGACTAATCAAACAATCAAAGAAACAGTTTAATGCAGATTCGCTGCCGCGCGGTCTTAGCCATGGCCGAACTCATTGATCATTTCTTTCGTCCAGAATTAGTTGAGTAGGTGCACCGCCTGTTGTTCGGCCCGCTGATGGGCTCGCAGTAGGGAGTGCAGCACTGGTTTTCACCTGTGCACTTTCTGTACGCCTTGAGGCACTTCGGTTTTATTGGCGCTGAAAATTACATTATTGTTAACGAGGCGATTAACATGTACGAGTATAGTACACCTTTTCACGTTCAATTTTGAACAAAGTCCAGTTCTAAAAAAACTAGCGGAAATTCAATTCAGACAATTCAGACTGGGGGCAATTTTGTCTATGGCTAAACCTCGCTTCCGTAGCAGAATGTTTTGAACTGGGGTTTGTTGCCCCAGTCTGAATTGTCTGAATTGAATTTCCGCTAGTTTTTTTAGAACTGGACTTTGTTCAAAATTGAACGTGAAAAGGTGTACTAACTGATTGGGCAGCCCAGAATGCCAACAGAAAACTTACGAAGTTTGCAGCAGTGCGAGCCAACAATGAAGACGGCCACCAAGAGTAGAGCAAAAATCCACAACTTTGCCATAGGATTCCAAATCAGTTGGGTTCTGAATTTTTCAAGTTGGCTGTGAGATTCAACAATTACAGTATAGCCGGTATAGTTGTTGATCTCTGCATGTGGGCAGCTTTTGTCTCTCCTCTTTAAGCTGATTTGCCTGTCCGCTGGTGCAATTTTCTTGGCCATAGACAGTTCACGGCCGTTCCAAGCCGAGGAGTTTGTGCCATAGAGTATCTCCGAGTTTAAGTGCATTATTCTAATTTATTTCATGGCCTGAGAGCCGCGATGGATCTATACAGGGAGCGGAGATTATTTTCTCTACCAGAGATAAACTAGAGCTAAATATCGACATGCTATAATGCACTGATGCCAAATAAAGAATTCCGTTTCGTCTATGGTAGCGGAGGTAAGCTATTGATGATCTATGCAAGTGCTAACACTAGGGAATAAAAAGGCGAATACAGTCAGAGTGAATTACATGTGCATTCTGGGTTAGAAAGTCCGAATCTGCATTATATAATGGATTCATTATTACGAAGGACGCGAAGCTCGAAAATCAAGATTATAAAGTACGACACTGGTTTAAAAGCATTTTTCTAAGGCCAATCCTTATGCAAATATGAAGGTTTTTTAGGTTTAAGTTTTAGCTTAATCCGAAATCCGATGACAGATTTTAGCTCCGAAGAAACCTTTCTGACACTTATTAAGAGAAAAATTACCTAGAACTTCTTCAGCTGATATGCCAGCATTACAACTTGTACAACTGTAGCAGCACATTCTGTACGTGGCTTCATCAGGTAAAATTGAAAAAACTCGTTTTCAATTCAGATGTTGATTAAAGAACTCCTTGACTTGAGCAGGAAACGGTCGTGGAATAAAAGGAAAACCTGTGTCTTGCTGCAAATGCTGGGCCATCATAAGGACTCGAGGTTATTCGGCCTTTTGAACAGCTTACGAAAAATTATAGTCTTGAAATTTTCAACTGTACTCGTATCACAGTTTTGTAGAGAGCCAATATTGTTATTGAAACTGAAGCCAAAGTCCTACTAAATTCTCGGAATCCTAATTTTTAGCAATAGACTTTTGACCTCACCCCCGCCTCTGGCCTGCCCCACCCCGCCTCCGGCCTGCCCCATTGCGCCTCCGGCCTGCCCCACCCCGCCTCCGGCCTGCCCCACCCCGCAGCTCCGGCCTGCCCCACCCCACCTCCGGCCTGCCCCACCCCACCTCCGGCCTGCCCCACCCCGCCTCCGGCCTGCCCCATTGCGCCTCCGGCCTGCCCCAATCCGCCTCCGGCCTGCCCCAATCCGCCTCCGGCAGCTGCCCCACGCCGCCTCTGGCCTGCCCCACCCCGCCTCCGGCCTGCCCCACGCCGCCTCTGGCCTGCCCCGCCCCGCCTCCGGCCTGCCCCACCCCACCTCCGGCCTGCCCCGCCCCGCCTCCGGCCTGCCCCACCCCGCCTCCGGCCTGCCCCACCCCACCTCCGTTCTGCCCCACCCCGCCTTTTATCTGAAATAAAAGCAAATCAAATAAAGATTTTCAAGACAAACATTATTACTAATTGCCTAATTAAGATCTAAAAGCAATTTCTTGTAAGTCTCAAATTGATTCATGATTTAAACAGTGAGTTGTTATTTCTCAGTTAGTCTGCTCTCGCTATGCTTCGATTGCTGCAACTAATATGGAAGAAGTGTGAAAATTCTGATTAAAAAATTATTCAACGAAAAATATTTTCTGACCCAGTTTTCTGCCCAGATCTCACAGATTTTTCTTGCTGGTTTCTGCATGGTGTCTTCCTCTGCAACATGCAGGCTATATAATGCAATAAGCCATTTTAGTAAAACCTGTTTGCAGAGCATTCACAATCACCGTCTTTTTGCGTGTCGCATGCGCGCAGTGTGCATTCTTGAAACATACATGTGTACATGTATGGAGCAAATATAGAAATCTGCAAATCTGCGAAGGTAACAGGCACACGCGCTGCGCACTCGCTGGACCATATATGCACTGCGGGCGGTGTAGAAAATTGCAGTGACTCAACATATACATCATATTAGTGTTGCGACTACTTACGTGAACATATATACAGTATGTAAATTGCATACCGATTTTCTGCGAATGACAATGACAATTGGTGCTAAAACAAAAGACTTTAAACTTTTTTGTCAGAGAAACCATACTCTTACGAGATCTGCTTTCCCACTCATCCTGCTCTTTGCGGACGATCAAGCCATTCTAGCTAAAAACAAAGACGAACTTCAAGACACATTTACGACTATGGAAAATTACTGCAAGCAAAATTACTTGAAAGTAAATGCAAGCAAAACAAAGTTTATGCAGGGCAGTACCAGACAAAAAAACGACACAGAAAGCTTTGCTACAAAAATATTCTACGACAACCAAGAAATAGAGGAAGTAAATGAATTTAAATACCTGAGAATTATTTTTGAACCAAAAAACAGCTTTAAAAATGTATTGAACATCAAACTAAGCAGGGATATACAGCTATGTTTTTCCTACTCCACAAGGTAAAAAATACGTCCCTGGACATCACACTCATTCGCAGACTATTCGACGCGCTTGTTACCCCCGTTATCACGTACGGCTGTGAGCTCTGGGGCCCTCATGGCTACCATGTCTGACACAAAAGCTATTGATAATATTCAGCTGAAATTCAACAAATATCTCCTCAATCTACCAAAATTTGCTAGCAACAGTGTGATATTGTAGAATTGCGAAAATAATTGAGGCGTGAAACGCGGTGGTTCGTTTGTTTTGGTTTTTGCTTTGATTGTTTTCCGTGTGGAAAAGAAGAGGGAATTGAATAATTGCGTGTTAGGGTGCTGTCTATTTATATTCGTGTTAAAAGAACATTCCGGAATCCGGAAAGTTCGAGAAGCAGTTTCTAGAAAGGGGGTGCGCGGGAATTAAAAATGCCAAATATGGAAAGTGCGTGTTTACGCGGAAGTTTCTAGAATACAGTAGTTATAATACGCTAGCTGCAATACTTTTATAATATTAGTGAATACGCTACAATATCATCAGAACTTGAGCTTACTCCAATCTCCCAACGAATCGCTAAAACCTACCTTACCTACTGGCTGAAGATTAGACACCAAAAACTTTGCCAAACGACACTAGAAATTTTCTACTCAAACACCAGCCAAAAAAATCCATGGAAAACGAATGAACTAAAGAAACTGGAAAGTATAGACTTAAAAGCACTAACTGAAGATAAACTTTCCCAAAGCTTTAATAACGAGAAATACCTAGTGAAAATTAAAGCACCTCAAGATACACAGAGAAAGAGAACTTAGCCAAAAGCTAGAGAATCAGCAACATATTAAACTCTACAAAAACGCCTATCTCTACAAAAAAATCTGCAGGCCCGACCTTTCAGACTACTTTCCATGCACTTTTAGAAACAAAAAATTCCTAACAACTCTCCTAAAACTGAAATGCGAGATTACACCCAACATTTTCTCTCATGAAGCATGTAGACTGTGTGGAGCGAGAAATGGTTCCGATATCCTACACTACTTGACCGAATGTCCACAAACTGAAAAGATCAGAAAAAAATACTTCTGTCAGTACCTCTTAAATGACAAGCAAGTACACAAGATAGGATATGCTACAAATGAAAAAAGTGTCAGAAAAGAGCTCACTGGTGTAGCTAAAATACATGAAGTCATGAATAGCTAAAACAGTTATGCAAACTGAAACAGATATATCAGCATTGTAATAAATCCGCTTTTCAGTTGTTTTTTCATTTACTGTCTTTTTAATTTCCTATTTAATTAGTATTTAAATAGTATTTAATTAGTTTCCTATCTAATACCTATTTTAATCGTCGTTATTCGTTAAACGTAAAGTTCTTTCGAAGTATGTTTATGTTCGTTTTTCACGCTTTGAAATATCACGCGCTTGCAAAAATACTACATCTTTTTACAAAAAAAAACGCTCTTTTAAATACCTTAATAATTTTACAAATATCGTAACTCGCATCGTAACTCGTGTAAAAATTTAACCTTTTGAACAAATTTAACCTTTTAAACTTAATCGTAATTAAACAACTAATGCTAAAATATCTTAAATACACAGAAATATACTGGCCAAACAGGCTTCTTGCCTGAGCCAACTACTACTACTACTACTACATAGGCAAACAGCAAAAAGAGTACTGATTATAATTATGTATTATAATAAGGCACACAATTTTTGCCTGTTACTGGGTTTTTATAAGCTTATGTAAATAAACGAATTTTGCACGAAACACAATTTTCTACGGCTCAATGGCAAAATCTAGTGGGAAAAGCTAAGTTAATGTGGCATTAGACAGAAATTGAAACTAAATTGTAAAAGTACCAACTAAGATATGTAAATATTTTAGAAAAAAACCAGTCTGAATTTTGTAGCACCAAATTAATTTATTTTTGGACACATTGTCTCCAAATAATAATATTAGTAAAATTTTGTTATAACTGTCAAATTTACCACTAAATCAATTGTAGAAAAGAACCAATTTTACCTCCCCGCGCATGGGTCGTTCTCAAAGTTTAGTCGTAAGCAGTGAAACAAATATTTTTAAAATTCAGCCTGAAATATTGAGTCATTTCTCATTTTAGCTGTAAAAAGAGTTTAAAAATAAACGCCTTTTATGGGTCTTAATCTTTTTTCACATTGAACTTTTGATGTCAATCTCAACAGAGTGCACTATTTCATTTTTCGATATAATTTTTATTATCGCACGAGCTATAATACCCACTTTAGAGAAGCTGCATTCTGTTCACGTGGTCTTATTAAAGAAGAAAACTAATAAATGTTATTTATATCTTTGGTTAGTACAACCTAAAACCCATTTAACTCTTTTGATTGCAAAGCAGATGTTGCTATTTCGATTTTTGCTAGAAACGTAACATTATGAATGATAAAAAATCCACTTTTAATTTTATTTGTTCTGTTGATAGAATCGGCTACTAGCTGCGTGTTAATCTGTTTTTTTAAGAAAGATAGTCATATCTAACACTAAAGTGTCAGTTAAGGCAGTTTCATTCTATAATAAAACAGAAAAGTTAATTTAATTCAATTTTAAGTTTTTTTTCAATAGCACAAAATTAACCTAACAAAGAGCGATTTAGCTGACTACAACAAAGCAAGTAGCACCAAAATTATTTTAATTCAAAGCCTTCATCTGTGGGATGAGAAAAAGTACCTCTTTTTTGTCTCTAGTTAAGAAAAAAAATTTCTCAGCACATTGTTAGGTTTTTTGGATGTTTTTTCATGTATTTAGATGAATTTTTGCAATTGATCACCCACTATGTTAGTCAGAACAAACAGAATTTGATTTATTTAGCTAAAATCGACTATTTTTCTCTTGGAAACAGTCGTTAATTTTTGTTGTTTTCACTCAGAAAAGACATTTTAACTGATTTAAAATTTGTAGTGTAAGTTACAAGTAAACATAATTAGTCAAAACAAGAGGTACATAGTAGAAACTGAAAATAAAGTAAGATTTACGAATAATAAAAACAATTGCATGATTTGATTAGTCAAAAAATAGTATTAAAACAATTTTGTATCTGATTTATTATCAATGAAATTAGCTGTCTGAAGCACAAGAAATTAATTTCTTTTAAACATTAAATTTATTCTCATATGTGCTGCACTTCATTAAAGATAGACATGTAGCAACTTAAACATTCAGTTGATACTTTCCACCTTTTGATGCATAGTTACTAACAAGAAAAAAATAAAATAAAAAACTTGCCATTGTGCTGGCAATGTAATATTAAATATGGTACAGAAAGATGGAATCTATACAGAGTGCTACCACACGAATTTTTGAAGTATTTAACAGATAAGTCATGGCAGCACCATAATAACAGACATAATATATTTATATTCTTCTTCGATTGACTTACGCTTTAGATATGTTTTAGATGATGATTTTCCATTGGGACTGACTCTATATTTACCGAGGCCGGACACAGTTAAGTGCGGCTGACAGCACTGGAGCGGCGATTAACAGGGAATGTGATGAGCTGTGGCCTGTGGAGGCAGCCAGCTGATGCGAGCATCAGTAGAAGGGAAAGACATCTAATAATGTCTTGCTATTGGTTTGTTACATATGACGTCTACTTTTTACAGCAAACGACATCTACTTTTATTCTAATGTGATCGATTAATTAATTCTACTGACCCAATTGGCTAAAGCACTGCAAACCGCACACCTCTCGCATCATTGTACAGTGGTACTTTGGATGTGGTCAGTTCTGCAGGCATCGGTGGTTATCAAATGAGACGAATTGCACCGAGCATGACAGTGCAGGACCAGAATCGATTAAGGAGGTTCACAGTGATCCATGCGGCTGCCGAGTCAGACGTCTGTATAATAGGCCAATTAACTTACCAAGCCCAAACTACTTAATTTAAATTAATAAAGCTGTTCTATTATGTGCAGCCTAGCTAATTGCATAAGAAAATTGTAAAATAGTAAAATAGCATTAAAAGCTATGTTGCAGAATATAAATGCTTGCTGAATTCTTTTTTCAAAAGAAAACGCAAGTCTGTTCGAAAAAAGATACATGTATTTCAGGTTTTAAAAGAAATGGCGTCCTAGCTCATTTACTATATATATTATAATTCAAAATACTTTTAATGCATTAAAAGACATATTTTGTAAACCTAATTTCTAGCGAAACAATCTTTGTAGATTTTGAGCTTCATATTTAGGTGCTAAGTACAATAATTCAAGTCTTTGAGTTGTACAATAACAATTATTTCGGGTGTTTCTTGTTACGCGATAATTTTAAATACAAGCAATTTAGACGAAAAAAACAAAATATTGATTTAAAAATAACATTTTCTATTGAAATAATCCTTATTAAATAGTAAAAATAGAATAAAAGATGCATCTTAACCATAAAAATTAAAGAAAACTTGCACTATTTCACGATTTTTGGTTGTTTTATTCTCCGTTGCGAAAAATAACAAATTGCTAGATTTCGTCTGAAATGTTTAGTTTCTTGTGGTTTTAATGGCAGTTTTTTAATTAAATTGACGAAATAATCGTTTTTCACAAAACAATTACTTTATTCGAAAACTTTTTTTTCTGTACCAAAACATCATGACCTTAATTTGAGAACTACCCGCATGTAGCTCTCACCTTAGCTCCTGGCTCAAACAAACGAATGGCCTTCTGCAAGGTAACTTAGAAGCACGATGAGGGCTAAGCGCTGCACGTAGCTACTTATGATACACGATTTTATTTGAATAAAAGAAACAATGTTGGGTATCAAGTCAAAATGCATAGAAACTTATGCCCCTTGCATGGCAATGGCATGGAATGAAAAGAAAGCTTATCGTTTTATTTTTCCTATTTTCCCTAAGCCTTTTTGTTTAGTTCTTTTCAGTATTATTCAGTGAGCACATTTTCAGACAGTATACCCACATCACATGATTTAGGCTAGTAATTAAATTTGGGATTAAGCTAGACCTTTGTAGTAGGCCAGACTGCAGACTTCAATTTTTTGTAGGCCTAAAAAACCGACTCACTTTCTCATTAAACTATATCAAATTAATGAAATTATTAAAATCATGTTCTATTTCACTTTATATATATTTCAGTATAAGTATATTTCACTGTTTGGCATTCTCAAATCATTTGATTTGACATTTGTTAAACTATTTTTTCAATGTTTTTCACACTTTCTTCATCTGAAAAGCTGATGTTAGCATATTTGAACATCCCCTAACCCCATAGTCAGGAAGGTGGCCTTTGCCATGGAAAATTCCAGCATACACCAGGGGTCCTTATTGCATAATCATGGCACACACTGAGGTCCTTGGCACATGAGGCGCACAATCACCACATTCTATATCATGTAGATGTAGTATATGCCTGAAAATTTGTGCATGCATTGGCCTTGCATGCTAAAATTAGACGTGCACAATTGGCGTGCATCACTCTTAAGAAAAAAATATGCGTGCACACTTGGTGTGCACTTTATAGAATCGCGGGTAAGAGTTATTGTAAAGTAGAAGAAAGATGAAAACAGTTCGTTTTTAGGCACAAATTTCAAGCTTTCCAGTTTTTTCCAGCTTGTAAAAAAGTATTTAAACAAATCTTTGCATGTATAAACTTTCCACTATGAATAGTATCGCCAAAAAAGCTTTAAAAGCAACAAAATTATCTAATAATAAGGGTATATTACTCAATTTAAAAAAGGTCTTTTATTGTCACAATGTAAAAAAAGTCATTTATTGTTGCAACACTGGCGTATTTTTGAGAATGGGCATTCACTAATTTTTTTTCGGCGTGCATTTGTAATTATTCAATTTTTGTTTGGGCGTGCACCCAGCATAATCCAGACAATGACACAATTATGGCGCACACTGAGGTCTTTCACGCATGCAGCGTATAATTGCAATGCATAAGGGCCCTGAAATGTGGTGCTGTGAACTTTAGTACATAAAGAATCAGAATAGAACCTTACCTTAGCTACCAACATAAAACTGGTATAGCATATTGAATCTTCATGAATTCTAAGAATTTTGTAAAATTCTTGTAAAATATATAATCTACATAAAATATGTAAATTACATAAATTAGATAAATTACATAAAATATGTAAAATAAGAGCACAGACATAGCGCATAGATGGTGCACAGATTGTCCCAAAAAATTTATTCTGGCGCACACTGTGCCACCTTCCTGACTATGGCCCTAACCTTAGCTAATAAAGTAGCAAAATTAGCAACTTTGTTTTTCTGCACTTTTTTAGACTTCTTTAATTTTTTTTAAGTTGCAGTTTTAATAGGATAAGATCATAATTTTATTTCTAAAAGGGTTCTTTGGCAATTTCCTAGTTTTGCACATTGAATTATTTTCTATTTAAAATTGCGTGTTTATATAGCGCAAAAACAAATGGGCAATAAAACAAGTTAAAAACTAGTAGGTAAATGTCAATAAAAGTTTATAATATCAATAGTTTGTTTCTTAAATGGGTACTTAGGGGTATTAAATGCTATAGTAGTGTTGCACCCAATATAGAAAGTTGCCAAATGTGTGGTCATAGAACAGTCAGTGCCATAGAAACTCCTCAATGGCATGTCAAAAAGAGACATGGATGTGCCATGCATTGCACACAAATAGGCCTTGATATATGCCCATGTCTCTTCAAGTGGCTGATTTAAAAACGACCCCTTACAAATAGAGGCCTGGATCCTGCACTCAGGGCAAGCCCAGGCAACACTGTCAACGAAACAGTTTATGGAATTTTCATCAACTTTTTTTTGTCAACTTGGTTGACAAATGTTCCAACCCTCATTTTTGCAATTAACAAATATTCTAAATCTTCCACTGCCTGTTGACAAAAGTTCCATAGCTAGATTGAAGGCATCAGAGAACTGCCTTCGTGCACAAGTTATTGCATACGCAGTACATTGTATTGCATATTCAACATGTATTGATTGCCATTTTGCAATATTGTGCATTACAATCTAAGCTTGAACTAGCTAGCAGATGTACATCAGTTCATGACTTGCGAGTTGGCACATAAATAGTATGCACTGTGTAGTGTCCAATATAATTTAGAGAAAATGTGCCAGGTGCCAATGATTTGTAGAGTATATATCTACTTGTACACACTCTTTTGTTTTGTTGTCACTCGCATGGAATGAACAACAATATCAACAACTGCATTGTGTGCCAAGAGGCTATGCGCCTATGGCATGATGGTTTGCAGTGCAATCAATGCAAGTGGCAGCATCGTATGTGCCAAAGTTGTGTTAGTCACCAACAGTATCACCATCTGCTGCAGCTAAAAAGAATTTGTCATATTGACTTGTAGATATAACATTGATACTTAGTTGTGATTAATGCTTACAATTACCAATAAGCCAATTTTATCATTGACATAGCAAATACCATAATTAACACTTTCCTTTCTTTAGGATCTTTAGTACAACAATAGAACATGCTTGGGCACAACCTTGAGATTTACCCAGCTGTTTCTATTGGCAACACACACATGTAAGTAACTATTGGACAGAATAGTAGTCACATGACTGCTCTTAGCCAATAGCAACTTACATATGTGTATTGCTAATAGAAATAGCCAGGTGATTCCTAAAGTTTTAGGCATGTATGCAATAGAATGTCTGATTTCTATTCAAAAGGGGTTTTGATTGCAGTAGCAATATTATCAATATGGGTTTGTAAATGCCATGGCAAAAAAAGTGAATGATTCTTTTTAAGCAAAACTTTTTGAAAATTTGCTTTCTATCAAATCTTATGCCCTTGATGAAGCCTTTAAAAACTCTCATTCTTGATTCAAAAGAAAATAGTATGGCAATATTTCTGACTATTGATCTATAAAGTAGTAATCAAGAATATGAAGCAGCGAGTGCACATTAATAGTCTAAAATAATTTTAGGCAGTGTATAATTAAAGACATGCAAGAAAACATTCTAAGAATGCTCTCAAAGAATCTTATGAAAATTGCTCTGGTAGCGGAAAGCACTCTGATGGCAAGCACTTGATGCTCTTCTGGAAATGTTAAGAGTATATCTCTATGTTGAAATGTGTTATTTTGTGTGTGTGTATGTAGGCAGTGCAACTAATGTACGATTTGGCTCTAGGATCACTAATCAAAAGCCTCTCTGATAGTCTCCAATCCGTGATTGGCCTTCCTACTCTACCAGTAGAGTAGTAAGCTTTCTGTCTTGGCTTTCTTAGACACTTCTATCTAAGCCGTGCAAAAGTGGTGTAGGAGACAACATTGCAAAAACAGGGTTGGGGAGAACAGGCACATGGACAGGTGAAAAAGAAATAACAGGTCAAATATATTCATACCAGGCCTATTCAGATGGAATTTACGATATAGCAATAGCTCATGTCAAAGTATATTGCCAAGTTTGCAAATGTCGGGACTCGGAACTAGTCTACCCTCTGGCTGCATGTCCAGGATTGCCAATGGCCAGAAGTGCCACCAGAAAGCTGTCTTTGTATCATAGTCATTGTCATCATCATCATCATCTTCAAAGATAGATGTCAGGGTTGTAGGTCCTATACTATCTGTGAAATTAGTTGGCTTTTGGCACTTCTTGTCCTTGTCAACTTCCAGATCAAAGGTCAGTGTTCTAGTGATAAACCACTAGTTTATCTTGTCTAGCTTGCAGGTTTAGTAGTCTGCATTTTATATTATTGTAGATCATACATGTGCAACCTCCAAAATTCGGTCGGCCATGTGACTTAGATTTAACAAAAATGCAAGGTAGTTTTTGGCCAAAAATGCGACTTACATGTAAAAAACCATAACCACAAAAATAAAGCAATTTTGGATAAACGGCAGGAGTAACTATGACTGTCTTATTAAGTCAAAATGCCTTGTCAGCTACATAGTACTACTACTTGGGTATTTTTTTGGGTGAGCATTTTTGCAACCTCCTTGGTTGGCCGCCAAATTGGTCGGCCGGATCGGCCGACTCGGCCAACTGTTGCGCATGTATGTTGTAGATGACTATGGGCTTAATGGCCTTGCAGTTGCACAATGCTTTGTAAGGTTGATAAAACTTGCCACCTCATTCAGTTTGAGCACTAGGTTGTTAAGGAAGACCAAGTCACCATTTTTGAGCTTCTTGGTAGTGGGAAAATTCAAGTAGTGCTCATCACACAGTACTGAGTTGTCACTGTATGCTAATGCCAAATAGGTCATAGAACTTCTTGAAAGCTAAGCCAGTAAAGTTGGTTCCTTGATGAGTATCTAGTGTATCTATGTGTATCTAGTAGGATATACCAAAGTCAGGGATGAAGCAATCCTGTAGGATCTTGATAACTGTCTTGGCTTTCTAGTTCTTCATTGGATAGGCTAATGGGTGCTTTAATGTCATGTCACATAGTGTCAAGATGTAGCTGTTCCCACTCTTGCTCTTCTGAGCAATAGGGCCTTCTATCACAATATTCTCTTCCCAGAACTTTACACAGTGGAAAGCTCTATACAGTAACCTTGTCTTGCTTTTGCAATTTACTCTCTAATCAGGCATGGCACTTACTATTAAAGTTCTCAATGGCACAGGCTAATCTGGGCCTCTAGACCATTCATGTAGCCATATTTGTGTCTCATTGGCCTAGGTGTCCACATAGTGGCAAAATGTAGAGCTCCTAGAGCACCTTGGCATCTAGAGACTTGGTCAGGATGACCTTTGGCAGCTGCTAGCACATGAGAACAGGAAGAGGACAAAGGGGATAGGCAAGATAGGATAGGCAACTGTTCAGCCACAGACAGAAGCCCAGGGCAAGAGCAAGGAGACAGCTGACTAATGTGGCACCTAAACTAAACTAGTGACTCACTAAAAAACAGAAAAGTTCTTTAGGGTATATGCTTTCTATGATGAGGAATTGAAGAATAGGCTGCTTTTGAAGATGTCAGTTTAGTGCTTCAAGGGCATGTTGGCCATTGTGGACTTTTTGGCATATGTGATTAGTTTTTTAAATTGCCTTAAAAAGACATTTAAAATTACATTAGTCAGCATTTCTACAAATTCATCAATGAAAAGACCAACTTTAGACCAAAAATTTCTTTGTTTGTTACAGTTGCTTCAATAGCATATTCTCAAAAATTGGCAATAGTTTCAGGCAGATAAGTTGTTTTGCAAGCTGTACAACATGACAGATCTACCCTTTTTTATCCTCATACTGTTCTTAGTATCTATACACTTAAGACATGAGAAAACATTGTGAACATTTATTTGGATGATGCTAGCTAGGGCAGGTAGGTTGCACAAAATATGTGAAAGTTTAAGCAACATAGTAACATTGATGGAGTTATTTTCAGCATCCCATAGTTGATTCTCAAGTTGCACTACATGCTCAAACAAAGCAAACCAAAGTGTCTTTGCTTATCAAAAGTGTCAAGTGACTATCGCAAGTGGGGATTTACATTTGAAATTGTTGATTTAATGGGCCACATAGAATCCTGTTTAGTATTTGAAACAAACATCATTAGCATTTAATTGGAGGAATCTATTAAAAGTTATTTTAATAATTAATCTTTAAAGTAAATAGACAAAAAGTAACTTTTGTTTGGTTAATTAATCACACACACTTTGTAGGTTAATTTTGGTTAACAAACTTGTAAATTAACAGAAATTAAAACTATGTAAAGTAACATATAGTAACATTTATTTACCCAAAGTCACATTAATCAACCTTCAGGCTATTAGTTATTTTAACCTTCATTTTCAATGAGCCATTTCGTTTTCACTGGATGAAGAACATCTAAGCTTTTTCATTGATTGATTGTGCTGTCAGATACCAGATGAAGACGACTTATATAGCTTATAGAAGCAAGTATCCCCCAGATAGAAAGAGCACAAAATCAAGGAAAAAGATAGAGACAACTGTATGACATACTCAGTATTTACTAAACTGGAGACCCAGCAATAGCTATTGTAGTTTGATTGACAAAATTATTGAAACTAAAAGTTTTAAACTAAGATACTCTTACAGCTAAAAAGTTATATTTGAATGTCATGTCTATAACAAAATCTAAGTATTTACTATTTGACTTAACTCTTGTATGACTTCCAATTAAATATAGAAAGTCTTGAAAATCCTTATAAAAATTTACATTCAAATTATATACTTTTATCAGACTGTAAAATTGTCTCTCAAAAGTATATTTAAATGACAATAATAATAATATTCATATTCATATTTATCTGTTATTGCAGCAAAGCACTGCCATGGCCGACCCAGAGCTGCTGGACTATGATGATGAGGAGCAGGAGGCTGAGGTCGGAACCAACGTTGCCAAGGTATCGGAAGGCAAGAAGGCAGGTCACAAGGGCTCCTACGTGACAATCCACAGCTCAGGATTCAGGGACTTCCTGCTGAAGCCGGAGCTGCTGCGGGCCATCGTGGACTGCGGCTTTGAGCACCCCAGCGAGGTGCAGCACGAATGCATTCCGCAGGCCATCCTGAGCATGGATGTGCTCTGCCAGGCCAAGTCAGGCATGGGCAAAACTGCCGTGTTTGTGCTGGCCACTCTGCAGCAGCTGGAGAGCGTTGATGAGGCCGAGCCGAGGGTTCTTGTGCTGTGCCACACCAGAGAGCTGGCCTTCCAGATCTCCAAGGAGTACGAGAGGTTCTCCAAGTACATGCCGGGGGTGAACATCAGCGTGTACTTTGGCGGAGTGCCGGTCAAGAAGGACATCGAAGCGCTGAAGAAGTCGATGCCCCACATCGTTGTTGGCACACCTGGCAGGGTGCTCGACCTCGTGCGCAACAAAGCGCTGAGCCTGAAGTCCGTGAAGCACTTTGTGCTGGACGAGTGCGACAAGATGCTGGACCAGCTGGACATGCGCAGGGATGTGCAGGAGATCTTCAAGATGACGCCTCATCAGAAGCAGGTGATGATGTTCAGCGCCACGCTGAGCAAGGAGATCCGGCCAATCTGCAAGAAGTTCATGCAGGACCCGCTGGAGATTTACATCGATGACGAGAGCAAGCTGACCCTTCACGGACTCAAGCAGCACTACCTGAAGGTGAAGGAGAATGAGAAGAACCGCAAGCTGTTTGAGCTGATCGACGTTCTAGAGTTTAACCAGGTGAGAACAGAGCGGACTGGCAGCTGGGGTCTGCACAGATGAGGCCTGCTCAGCAATGCAGACAGCTGCTGACTCAGTGAGCACAGATGAGGCCTGCTCAGCAATGCAGACAGCTGCTGACTCAGTGAGCACAGATGAGGCCTGCTCAGCAATGCAGACAGCTGACTCAGTGAGCACAGATGAGGCCTGCTCAGCAATGCAGACAGCTGCTGACTCAGTGAGCACAGATGAGGCCTGCTCAGCAATGCAGACAGCTGCTGACTCAGTGAGCACAGATGAGGCCTGCTCAGCTGACCTGCCGGCCCCAATTCCCGCAGGTGATCATCTTCGTCAAGTCCGTGCAGCGCTGCATGGCTCTGTCGCAGCTGCTTGTTGAGCAGAACTTCCCCGCCATCGCCATCCACCGCGGCATGACTCAGGAGGAGCGGCTGGAGAAGTACCAGAGCTTCAAGAACTTCGAGAAGAGGATCATGGTGGCCACGAACTTGTTCGGCAGAGGCATGGACATCGAGCGGGTGAACATCGTCTTCAACTACGACATGCCCGAGAACTCGGACACCTACCTGCACAGGGTGAGTAGCTGGGATGATGGGGAATCTCGGACACTTACCTGCTCAGGGTGAGTAGCTGGGATGATGGGGAATCTCGGACACTTACCTGCACAGGGTGAGTAGCTGGGATGATGGGGAATCTCGGACACTTACCTGCTCAGGGTGAGCAGCTGGGATGGGGAATCTCGGACACCTACCTGCACAGGGTGAGCAGCTGGGATGATGGGGAATCTCGGACACTTAGCTGCACAGGGTGAGCAGCTGGGATGATGGGGAATCTCGGACACTTAGCTGCACAGGGTGAGCAGCTGGGATGATGGGGAATCTCGGACACTTACCTGCACAGGGTGAGCAGCTGGGATGATTGGGAATCTCGGACACTTACCTGCACGGGGTGAGCAGCTGGGATGATTGGGAATCTCGGACACTTACCTGCACAGGGTGAGCAGCTGGGATGATTGGGAATCTCGGACACTTACCTGCACAGGGTGAGCAGCTGAAATGATGGGGAATCTCGGACACTTAGCTGCACAGGGTGAGCAGCTGGGATGATGGGGAATCTCGGACACTTAGCTGCACAGGGTGAGCAGCTGGGATGATGGGGAATCTCGGACACTTACCTGCACAGGGTGAGCAGCTGGGATGATTGGGAATCTCGGACACTTACCTGCACGGGGTGAGCAGCTGGGATGATTGGGAATCTCGGACACTTACCTGCACAGGGTGAGCAGCTGGGATGATTGGGAATCTCGGACACTTACCTGCACAGGGTGAGCAGCTGGGATGATTGGGAATCTCGGACACTTACCTGCACAGGGTGAGCAGCTGGGATGATGGGGAATCTCGGACACTTAGCTGCACAGGGTGAGCAGCTGGGATGATGGGGAATCTCGGACACTTAGCTGCACAGGGTGAGCAGCTGGGATGATGGGGAATCTCGGACACTTACCTGCACAGGGTGAGCAGCTGGGATGATTGGGAATCTCGGACACTTACCTGCACGGGGTGAGCAGCTGGGATGATTGGGAATCTCGGACACTTACCTGCACAGGGTGAGCAGCTGGGATGATTGGGAATCTCGGACACTTACCTGCACAGGGTGAGCAGCTGGGATGATTGGGAATCTCGGACACTTACCTGCACAGGGTGAGCAGCTGGGATGGGGAATCTCGGACACTTACCTGCACAGGGTGAGCAGCTGGGATGGGGAATCTCGGACACTTACCTGCACAGGGTGAGCAGCTGGGATGGGGAATCTCGGACACTTACCTGCACAGGGTGAGCAGCTGGGATGGGGAATCTCGGACACTTACCTGCACAGGGATGGGGAATCTCGGACACTTACCAGCACAGGGTGAGCAGCTGGGATGGGGATCTCGGACACCTACCTGCACAGGGTGAGCAGCTGGGATGGGGAATCTCGGACACTTACCTGCACAGGGTGAGCAGCTGGGATGGGGAATCTCGGACACTTACCTGCACAGGGTGAGCAGCTGGGATGGGGAATCTCGGACACTTACCTGCACAGGGTGAGCAGCTGGGATGGGGAATCTCGGACACTTACCTGCACAGGGTGAGCAGCTGGGATGGGGAATCTCGGACACTTACCTGCACAGGGATGGGGAATCTCGGACACTTACCTGCACAGGGTGAGCAGCTGGGATGGGGAATCTCGGACACTTACCTGCACAGGGTGAGCAGCTGGGATGGGGAATCTCGGACACTTACCTGCACAGGGTGAGCAGCTGGGATGGGGAATCTCGGACACTTACCTGCACAGGGATGGGGAATCTCGGACACTTACCTGCACAGGGTGAGCAGCTGGGATGGGGATCTCGGACACCTACCTGCACAGGGATGAGGAATCTCGGACACTTACCTGTACAGGGATGGGGAATGTCGGACACTTACCTGCACAGGGTGAGCAGCAGGGATTATGGCATCTCGGACACTTCATAAACCTAAATTTTTGGATTTAAGCACAAAAATGAACAGAAATGTATTACTGGCTACTTTCCAATTCTCTCAGTAGTGCAGTTCGGACACGCAATCTAAATTATTTCCAATCTCTTTCCAGGTGGCCCGCGCAGGCCGTTTCGGCACGAAGGGCCTGGCCATCACCTTCGTGTCTGACGAGGCCGACGTGAAAATCCTCAACGATGTGCAGAACCGCTTCGAGGTGAACATCACGGAGCTGCCCGAGGAGATTGAGATCTCGTCCTACATCGAGGGCCGCTAGGCCGCCGACTGGGTGTGTTGCTCTCGTTCTGCTTATGATTTTGTGGACCTGAATCGCTGTTCAATTTTTTAATTGGGTGTTGTCCATAGCAGCTGTTCGCATTTGTGCTGAAGTCTCTGTCTGTCTGTAACTCTCATTGGATCAAAATACCTTCATTTCTTCTTACAATTCAATAATTATTTAAAATATTATTATTCACTGACGTTGAAAAGCAACTCTGGTGTTTATTCAGTAGTAATGCTAATAACTATTCCGTGTAATTACTGTTATCACCTTAATTGACACCTTATTGATCAACAATATTCGCTAAGTGCACCCGTCGCTTTAATAACCATCCGGTTAAAACTCGTGTTTAATAATTAAATCTAATAACTATGAAATACAATGATGGTAAATATGACTAATAACGATATTACTGGTCGCTGGCATTGGTTAGTGCAAATCAGTGAATCATTTTAAATTTATTTTCTAATTGATATTCCCCAGCTAATAGATGTAGGCTTAAGGCGCTGCAAATCTTGTCAACTCTTGAATGTTTGTTAGAAAACTTTTTGAAGGCTCCACGGAGGTAGGGAATAGGGTAGGAACTTGAGCAGGGTTCGGCAAACTTGTTTTACCTTAAGAGCCAAATAGAGAATCTAGAGCATGTCTGCTGGCCGGAGGAAGGGAGAGGAGAGAGGATAAAGAAGAGAGAAGGGTGATAAGAGAAAGAAGAGGCGAGAGAATATAGTAGAAAAGGAGTGAAGTGGAGAGGAGATAGAAGAGGAAAGAAGGATAGGAGAGAGAGAGAAGAGAGGCGAAGAGAGAAAGGCGAGAGAAGATGGGAAAGGAGGATATGAGATGAGAGAGAAGAGAAGAGGAGATGATAGAGAAGACAAGAGAGAAAAGAGATAGGGTAGAGAAGAGACTAGAGATGAGATGAGAGAGAAGAGCGCTGAGAAGAGATATAAACATCGAACGGGCCGGATTGCTATTTGTGAATTTTTAACGGACCGACCCATGATTTGAAGATTAAAAAATACATTATGTTCTTCTAACAAGAGATTTATGGAAATGTTTTTCTTTTTTTATGAATATGATGTTCATTCCCCTAAACTGTGGTGACCACGGGCAGCTGGTGCTGCGGTGTCGCGCTGGGAGATCCGGTGGTTCCGGCGTCCGTCGAGCCGCGGTCCCGTTCGAAGAGTCAAGAAAGTCAGGATGGTGGCTGTTCTGAGTAAAGGCGGAGCATTCGCAGATGTATTCATAGAAACACACTAATAGATGGAAGTAACAGGGTTCTAAAGGGGGGCCGTAGCCCAGCGGTAGCGCAGCTGCTCTGGTGTGCCAGCGACCCAGACTCGATTCCAAGTGCAGTCACATTAATTTGGGGCTGAATTGGAATCTCGGCTTGGCTCTGCTCGTGCAATTAACGGCCTTGAGAGCCAAACCCCCAAGGCGCGATAAAATAAAGTTAGGGCCGCTGTACACTCCTGTGTGAGTGTGTGCCTGCGTACGTATCCGCGCGCTTGTATGCCTGCTCAGGGGAGTCGGCGGAATGGGCAGTAATGCCTCTCGCCGGTTGTGTGCCTATGTCGCTTAAAGTGCGCCAGGGTGCACACAACCCCCCTGCTTCTAATAAAAAACAGGGTTCTAGAAATATAGAAATTAGGGTTTGCGATAACCCTCCTCTCCCCCCTTACCCTGACGCTGAGCGAGAAAGTCCGGGCCGCTGTAAACCCTGTGGAAGTACTTTTATGTATAAACAGGTTGCTGACTGCTGAGCATAGGCAAGCCCGCCAATACTGTACACAGGCGCGCACTTATACACAGGCTCTCACCGGGTGTACATTAGCCCTGACTTAATTATTCCATCTGACCATCACTCCAGCCGCTATGCCATGAAGGTGGTGAAGCCTCAATGGATCCAATTAGACGGCGGCGCTCCAATCTTCTCTGTTGATATCGACGCCGGCTGCGAGAGGATCGCCACAGGCGGCCAAGGCGACGGCTGCGGCCTGGTTGTGCTGTGGCACCTGGAGCCCGCTCTGGACCCCTCTAGCCGGCGGCCGCGGCAGCTGTGCCGCCTCACCAGCCACGCCAGCTGCGTCAATGCCGTCAGATTTGCGCCAATCACTACTAATAGCAGTAACAATAAGAGATGGCTGGCCTCAGGCGCTGTTGATGGCCTGGTCATGCTCTGGTGCCACATGGGCGGCGGCGGCGGCAGCGGAGACTCCGAGGCCGCCAGCAACCCGCTGTTCGGCGGCGGCCTGGAGCACTGGCGCTGCGCAGCCACCCTGCGCGGACACGACGGCGACGTGCTGGATTTGCAGTGGTCACCGCTGGGCGACAAGCTGGCCTCGGCCTCGGTTGACAACACGGTGACCGTGTGGCAGGCCTGGCCAGCTGGGCAGCACAAGCGGTTGGCTACACTCAAGGGCGATGGCGGACTGGTTAAGGGCGTCACCTGGGACCCTGTGGGTCGCTACTTGGCTAGTCAGGTGCGGTTTCGCGTCCTGATTGGGGTACCTGAACTTAGCTCGGTTTTTTTACTAATTTGGGCCCTACCCTTGTCTACTTTCATATCGTTGACCCACTAATGGACCCATACCATTGACCTACTAGCTAACCCACTTAATAACCCATACCGTTGACCCAGGTCCCACAATTTACCCACTATAGTTAACCTACTTATTCGCCCATACCATTGACTCACTGATTGACCCATATCGTTGACCCACTGATTGACCCATATCGTTGACCCACTGATTGACCCATATCGTTGACCCACTGATTGACCCATATCGTTGACCTAAGTCCCACACAAGTGACCCACTATAGTTAACCTACTTATTCGCCCATTGACTTACTGATTGACCCGTACCGTTGACCCACTTATCCAATGACTCAGAGAGTCGACCCACTTATTGACTGCCTCAAGCAGTTGGCCCACGTCTTTTTCAACGAGTTACTAATTATTGACCTATCACACGTGATCCAGCAGCAACTCCAAACTCGCCCTGTTTGACCCAACAAAACAACGCAGAGCGACGACGGCAGCCTGTGCGTGTGGCGCACCGACACGTGGCGCCAGGAGGCGCGAATCACGGCGCCATTCAAAGGCGCGCCGCAGTCCACGCCGTTCCTGCGGCCCTCGTGGTCACCGGACGGCAGCTTCATTCTGGCCGCCAATGCCGTGAACTCCGGCTTCCCCACGGCCCCGCTGATCCACCGCGACAAATGGGCTTCAGACATGGACCTGGTGGGCCACATCAAGGCTGTCACCTGCTGCTCAGTCAGTCCCTGCCTGCTAAGTGGGCCTGGAGCTGGCCTGAGAAATGGTGGAAGCGATCTGAATGCTGAAAAGGAGGAAGAGGAGGTGCATGCCGCTTGCATGGCATTGGGATCTAAGGTGAGGATTGAAGAATCGCCCCGTAAACCTACTTGAGAATCAGCCAGTAAACCTACCTAAGATTCTGAGAATCGCCCCGTAAACCTACCTGAGAATCGCCCCGCAAACCTACCTGAGAATCGCCCCATAAACCTACCTGAGAATCGCACCGCAAACCTACCTGAGAATCACCCCATAAACCTACCTGAGAATCGCCCCATAAACCTACCTGAGAATCGCCCCATAAACCTACCTGAGAATCGCACCGCAAACCTACCTGAAAATCACCCCATAAACCTACCTGAGAATCGCCCCATAAACCTACCTGAGAATCGCCCCATAAACCTACCTGAGAATCGCCCCATAAACCTACCTGAGAATCGCCCCATAAACCTACCTGAGAATCACCCCATAAACCTACCTGAGAATCGCCCCATAAACCTACCTGAGAATCGCCCCATAAACCTACCTGAGAATCGCCCCGCAAACCTACCTGAGAATCGCCCCATAAACCTACCTGAGAATCACCCCATAAACCTACCTGAGAATCGCCCCGCAAACCTACCTGAGAATCGCCCCATAAACCTACCTGAGAATCGCCCCATGAACCTACCTGAGAATCGCCCCGCAAACCTACCTGAGAATCGCCGCATAAACCTACCTGAGAATCACCCTATAAACCTACCTGAGAATCGCCCCATAAACCTACCTGAGAATCGCCCCATAAACCTACCTGAGAATCGCCCCATAAACCTACCTGAGAATCGCCCCATAAACCTACCTGAGAATCGCACCGCAAACCTACCTGAGAATCGCCCCATAAACCTACCTGAGAATCGCCCCATAAACCTACCTGAGAATCGCCCCATGAACCTACCTGAGAATCGCCCCGCAAACCTACCTGAGAATCGCCCCATAAACCTACCTGAGAATCACCCTATAAACCTACCTGAGAATCGCCCCATAAACCTACCTGAGAATCGCCCCATAAACCTACCTGAGAATCGCCCCATAAACCTACCTGAGAATCGCCCCATAAACCTACCTGAGAATCGCCCCATAAACCTACCTGAGAATCACCCCATAAACCTACCTGAGAATCGCCCCATAAACCTACCTGAGAATCGCCCCGCAAACCTACCTGAGAATCGCCCCATAAACCTACCTGAGAATCACCCTATAAACCTACCTGAGAATCACCCTATAAACCTACCTGAGAATCGCCCCAGAAACCTACCTGAGAATCGCCCCAAACCTACCTGAGAATCGCCCTGTAAACCCACCAGGACCGCAGCGTGTCCATCTGGCTGACTTCAATGCGCCGTCCCGTGCTCGCCCTGCACGACCTGTTCGCTGGCAGCGTCTGCGATCTCGCCTGGTCATCGGACGGTCTCGTGCTGGCTGCGGCGTCTCACGACGGCACCGTGGCGCTGCTTCACTTCGGCCCCGATGAACTGGGCAAGCCGGTCAGCCGGCGGGACCTGGCCAGGATTCACCGGCAGCGGTACGGCAACTCCGCACTGCTGACTGAGTGCGGCAGCGCCCCCGGCTGCGACCGGCCGCTGCCTGTCAGCGACCCGCAACTGCTCAGGTGGGTTGGTGACCGGGTGATTACGCTTATTTGTTGCTGTTCACGCCATGTCTAGTGAGTGATTCACCCCATAATCTAGTGTGTGATTCACCCCATAACCTAGTGAGTGATTCACCCCATAATCTAGTGAGTGATTCACCCCATAATCTAGTGAGTGATTCACCCCATAATCTAGTGAGTGATTCACCCCATAATCTAGTGAGTGATTCACGCCATAATCTAGTGAGTGATTCACCCCATAATCTAGTGAGTGATTCACGCCATAATCTAGTGAGTGATTCACGCCATAATCTAGTGAGTGATTCACGCCATAATCTAGTGAGTGATTCACCCCATAATCTAGTGAGTGATTCACCCCATAATCTAGTGAGTGATTCACGCCATAATCTAGTGAGTGATTCACGCCATAATCTAGTGAGTGATTCACGCCATAACCTATTGAGTGATTCACGCCATGCTGTACAGTCACGCATATACTGTAACTATTATTTATTCGCTGCAGACTCCAGCAGGCCTCCGTGGCCAAAGCGGCTTCATCTGCAGCCGCTCAGCAGCAGCAGCAGCCCCAGCGGCCGTCGCCTCTGCCAGCGGGGCCGTCAGAGCAGCTGGAGAGCCGCGGCAAAGACGGCAAGCGGCGCATCACGCCCAAGTTTCTCGGCCACCTGTACGAGCCTCAGCCTCAGGTGGCTGAGCAGCAGGTCCCAGCCTCCGTGCCCACCGCCCCCGCCAGCTCAGAGGCGACCAGCGGCCCCAGCCCGCAGCCGCCAGTTCTTGACGGACCTGTTCTTCCGCCCCCTCCTCCGCCGCCTCCTCCACCACCACCGCCGCCTCCTCCGCCCCCTCCGCCCCAGCCTGTCCACTCCTCGCCGTCGGCCTCTCCAAGCAAGCAGGAGCAGCAGAAGCAAAGCCAGAAGCGAGGCCGTCCTCCCCGGCTCGTGTCGATGTCCTCAGTCGATGCCCACGACAGCCGGGACTTCAACGAGCCCGACACAAACAATAAGCCGCCAGCAAAGCAGCAGAAACTGTTGCAGAAGAAGCAGCATTTAAAGCAGAAAAATTCGCAGAAGAAACAGCAGCAACAGAACCGACAGCGCCGGTCCAGAATCTCTTCTTCATCGGCATCGTCTGAGTCGGCTTCAGCCTCGGGCGATGCCGGCGACTCGTCGGCGAGTTCCAGCGACTCGGAGCAGCTGGACGCTGGCGAGTTGCGAGACAGGCCGCCCTTTCTTCCGTGTAAGCTGAGCTTCCACACTGCCGCCTCCGCTTCGGGTGCTTCTGCTACAGGCGGTATTGCTGCCGCGACCGCTCCGTTAGCTAACGGCCGCCTGGCGCGGATTGAACGGCGCCCTAGCAGCGGCGCCTACGTCTATTGGCTGAGCCTGTGCTTGGGCGAGACGGCGCTATGGACGGTGGGTTGGCATTTCAGCACTGAGTGACCTTTATAGAGTAGAAAATCGACCCAATGCATTGTAATGCGTTTAGCCTGATGGCAATGGAATAATGACTCGTATGAGATACGACCTAACGAATAGAAGTAGTTGTAGTCGTAGCAATAGTAGCAGTAGTAATATTAGTAGTAGTAGTAGTAGTAGTAGTAGTAGCGGTAGTAGCAGTAGTAGCAGTAGTAGTAATCGCAGTAGCAGTTATGTTACCCGCATTCCTCCCACTCCCTTCAGATCCCGCTGTCTCGCCCACCCACATGTCTGGCCGCCGGCGGCCGGGTTATCGCTGTGGGCGACTCGGGCGGCCGCCTCCACCTGTTCGGCCACGACGGCTCCCGGCTGGCGCCGCCGCTGCTGCTGCCCGACTCCGCCGGGCCGCCGGCCGCCCTGACAGCCAGCGACGACGGCCGGGTGGCCGCGGTGACCTGCTCCGGCCGGCTCTGCGTCTGGCAGCTGCTGGCCTCGCCTGCGGCGCCGCCGACCAGCTGCTTCAACTCGTCAGCGCCGATTCGGCGCCAACTGCAGGAACGCGCGCCACGCCTTACCGGCGCGCCTGTGCGAATCGTCTCTGTCAGCCTGCACGGGGCCGGCGGCCTCCTGCTGGCCTTGGCTAGCGGCCACGCAGTCTGCTACTGCGCTGCTCAGGGCGCCTGGCTGGACATTCTGGTGGGTGTCTGTCTGTCTGTCTGTCTGTCTGTGTCTGTCTGTCTGTCTGTGTCTGTCTGTCTGTCTGTCTGTCTGTGTCTGTGTGTCTGTCTGTCTGTCTGTCTGTCTGTGTCTGTCTGTCTGTGTCTGTGTGTCTGTGTCTGTCTGTCTGTCTGTGTCTTGTTTGTCTGTGTCTGTCTGTCTGTCTGTCTGTCTGTCTGTCTGTCTGTCTGTCTGTCTGTCTGTGTCTGTGTCTGTGTCTGTCTGTCTGTCTGTCTTTCTTTCTGTCTGTCTGTCTCTCTTTCTGTCTGTCTGTCTGCCTCTCTGTCTGTCTGTCTATCTATCTATAGCCACTGTCCATACCCCACTGCAGGACCCCGAAGACCCCGGAGCTGTCATTTGGTTCCGCAGCCACGCCCGCACCGCTGCACTCGGCGGCGGCAACGGCAGTGGCGGAGTTCTCCAGCTTCTGCAATCGGCAGCTTCATCAGCAGCAGCCGCAGCCCCCGCGGTACCCGGTCCCAGCCAGCTGACCCCGGCGGCTGCTGCAGCCTCTGTGGCGGCCTTCCTCGAACGTCAGGTGGCTGCTGCCCGCGCTCTGGAGTCGCCCGCGGAGCTGCGGCACTGGCTGGGGCTGTACGCTCGGCACCTGGCTGCTAGCGGCCTGGAGACCCGCCTGCGGGCTCTGTGCGAGGACCTCCTGCTGGGCTGCGGCGCCGTCCTGCCTTCGGCTGCCGGTTCGACCGCCGCCGCTTCCGCCAGCAGTGTGCTGGGGCTCAGCAAGCGGAGCCTCCTGTGCGACCTCGTGCTGCCTGCCTTCGCGCTGAACCTCGGCTTGCAGCGGCTCTTCCAGGAGGTCCGGCAACGACTCGACTTGTTTGCTGGCGAGGCTGGCGGTGTGCAAATGCATCCGCTGATGCAGTGACCCCCTCCGATCTGCTGCAGTGACCCCTTTCTAATCTGCTGCAGTGACCCCCTCCAATCTGCTTCAGTGACCCCCTCCGATCTGCTGCAGTGACCCCCTCCAATCTGCTGCAGTGACCCCCTCCAATCTGCTTCAGTGACCCCTTCCAATCTGCTGCAGTGACCCCCTCCAATCTGCTTCAGTGACCCCTTCCAATCTGCTGCAGTGACCCCCTCCAATCTGCTTCAGTGACCCCCTCCAATCTGCTGCAGTGACCCCTTCCAATCTGCTGCAGTGACCCCTCCAGTCTGCATGTGGAGAGGTTGAGCTAGTCATAAGAAGTGGTTCCTACTCATTCACCCGTTAGCCAAAGCAGCTCCTGTCGTTTAATGTGTAAGGTGCTGATTTGTCTCTTGTTTAACTAACTGCATAATCTGCTATTTGCTAATATAATGTACTTTTGTTCAATGTTTTATATTCTGATCGTTCTTTATTACTAAAATTATTAAATGCGACAGTCGGTTTTACACCGTGCTTTGATTCAAATTAAATTGTATTCGTTTTTTATCCCCCCCCGCGAATCGCCTGAACCCACGCATCTCATTTCACTTTTTGTTACTTTGGTGTACTTTGGACTGCTTGTACTTGCGGTTCATTTTTACTGACTGACTGAGTGGCGTCTCCGGTAGCATTTATGCTTCTTTAAATAGATACCTATGATGCTGTGCGGCTTTGTCTGCTCAGCTCTATGTAAACTATGATGTCTGTTGAATTTTATTTGACTCACTTTACTGGCTGATTCACTCACTTGCTCATTCACTCACCCACTGGCTCATTTAATCATTCATTCCCTCAATTACTGACTCACTCATTCAATCATTCTTTCTTTCACTCATTCTCACTCAGTCATTTACATTTCATTTATTATGAATCAAAGCACGGTGTAAAACCGACTCACTCACTCACCCACTTACTCGCTCCTCGTTCACTCACTCATACACTCATTCACTCACTCATTCATGCATTCATTCACTCACTCATTCACTCCCTCATTTACTGACTCATTCATTCACTCAGTGACTCACTCGTTCATTCATTCACTCACCCACTCTGACTGACTTGAGTGAGTGGATGACTGACTGACTGACTGACTGACTGACTGACTAACTGACTGACTGACTGACTGACTGACTGACTGACTAACTGACTGACTGACTGACTGACTGACTGACTGACTGACTAACTGACTGACTGACTGACTGACTGACTGACTGACTGACTGACTAACTGACTGACTGACTGACTGACTGACTGACTGACTAACTGACTGACTGACTGACTGACTGACTGACTGACTGACTGACTGACTGACTGACTGACTGACTGACTAACTGACTGACTGACTGACTGACTGACTGACTGACTGACTGACTGACTGACTGACTGACTGACTGACTAACTGACTAACTGACTAACTGACTGACTGACTGACTGACTGACTGACTGACTGACTGACTGACTGACTGACTGACTGACTGACTAACTGACTAACTGACTGACTGACTGACTGACTGACTGACTGACTGACTGACTGACTGACTGACTAACTGACTGACTGACTGACTTGAGTGAGTGGGTGACTGACTGACTGACTGACTGACTGACTGACTTGAGTGAGTGGGTGACTGACTGACTGACTGACTGACTGACTGACTGACTGACTGACTGACTGACTGACTGACTGACTGACTGACTGACTGACTGATTGACTGACTGACTGACTGACTGACTGACTGACTGACTGACTGACTGACTGACTGACTGACTGACTGACTGACTGACTGACTGACTCAGTTTACATTTAACCCCACCTCACCAAACCTCAATGAGTAAATGCATAAGCAACTGACTTGTAAGTGAAATTGACTCAAATTGAGCTTGAGTATGATACTATAGCAATGTATATTGATTGGCACAAGCGCGATAAAATTATTGCCAAAATGAATTCCACTATACCTAAATTAGGCCTAGCGAGATGCTTTCACAGGATCAAAATTTCTAAATGTCTCAAGCATCTAAACTCAAGTTAGACTCATGAGACAAGTCACAGCTCACAGGTCAGGTCAGGTCACAGCTGATTAGTTAAGCAATAGCAAAACTTCCTCAGGTGAGGTGCTCGAGTAACGACACAATTGGCCTGGCTTCCGTACTTATTGATCCTCGATGACTCGCCCAGCTGCTCGAAATTCAGGTGAAATTCTGAGCCTTTTCTGGTCAGCGTGAACTGCACTGTGGCTTCGTACTGCCCTTCGTTAGGCGAAGTCCTGAAACGGCTGGTGACGTAACCGGAGGCTCGAACCGACAGGTCTGTGGTGGTGAGCGCAAAACGGCCCTCGATTCCGCGCTTCCTCTGAGCCAGGTCGTTGCTGGCCTAATAGAGAACGATGCAATTCATAGTCTTCAACTGGATTCAATGACTTCTGTAAAAGAGTTTCTGTTTCAACAATAAATCCCTGGACGTATAAAAACAATAAAAATGCGTAAAAAATCCAAAAGGTCCGCACTTAAAGGCCCAACTCACCCGCGTCACGTCCGCTTCGCCGATGCTGTCAAGCCGCAGCTCGGCGCACGCGTTCCGGAAGCCGGCCGTGGCGAGGTTCATCTGCGCCACAGCGAACTGAGCAGCTCTCACGGGCAGCTGCTCACTCTCCGGATGTTGCATCTTCTCAGAGCTCAGACACGAGCACCAGTGAGCCGGGATGCCCGCGTCTGAGCAGCCTCTGGTCTCGGGAACTTCCTCATCGATCAACGAGTACGACCTGAACTTGTCCGCAGCAGCAGCAGCGGTCGCATCGGATCCAGCGATGCTCAGCAGAGTCCGGTGAATGTCCGTGGGAATCGTCAGTCGGTTCCGGTTGGTCGCCAGAGTCTGCCGAGCTCGAGGAAGCCGAGCCTCGAGCTGTCGACTCAGCGCGACTGTCATGAGCGGCAGCGACTCCTCCAGCTTGCCCTGCATCGAGTTCCTCAGCGGCCCGAGTCTCTGTCCGTGGTCCGACATCAGGATGAGAGTCGTGTTGCTGATGAGGTTCTCGCTGACGAACCACTTCAGGAAGTCGGTCAGCTCAGCGTCCATCGGAGTGAGGTCTTTGCTCTCGTGAGACAGCGAGCTGAAGAAGCTGAAGGCGAACTTCGGTCGGTCAGGGTACATCGAGAACATGTCCTTGATGGCGGTGAGCATTCTGGCAGGCGCCACCTCGTTTCCGATGCAGATGTGATGAGACTGGAGGGCCTCCTGTTTCTGCAGCACCGGTCTCAGGTAGAAGTCGGCGGGCTCGTTCTTGAAGCCCAGGAATCTCAGCTGGAAGGTCCCTGAAAGTCGAGAATTACGGGAGATCCGGGATGACTTGCGACATCCAAGAACGACAGTGTACTCACAATCGCAAACTTGTTAGACAGCCTCACCAAAGCTGCTGCCCTCCTCTCCATACAGAGTGAGGTAGCCCAGCTCCTTCAGCTTGTGGAAGATGAACTGCATCACCTCATCCAGATGCCGAGCTCCCTTGAAGCCCCGGCGAGCTTCGGGCATGTCGGACTCCCTCGTCCCGGTGAGGATGGGCACCAGAGCGGCCGGCGTGCCGTCTCCCAGGATGTTGTACTGCAGGAGGCTGAGCGCTCCCAGCTGTGTTCTCAGCAGACTGCTAGCATTGACGAGAGACCTCAGACTCTCGAGTCGGGAGAGCGAGTCAAGTCCCAGAATGATGATACTGTCCCGCTTGGCGTCGCCTGGCCTCAGTGGGGGCAGCTGGGAGTCCCGCAGTCTCCTGGTCCCGTAGTACACGGAGCTGTGCTTCGTGCCGTCTGGCGACCTGCAGGACGCCCGGAAGCCCAGGCTGGGCAGCTCGCTGCCGTTTCTGATTGGCTGAGCGCTGCCGAACTTGCTGGTGTGATCGTCGAGTCTGAGCACGGGCTCTGCTGAGCAGTTGGCCGCTGCAAACTGGCTGAGCAGCTGCACTCTGGACTGCGACACCCGCAGCCAGTTGGGGCTGCCCCGCTTGCTGCACAGGTCGGCCGGGATGACGGCGGGCCTTCGATCTCTGATGAACCGGCTGTACAGCTGCAGGTCCGGTGGTGTGCACCTGCTTGAGCCGTTCGTCTCCTTCGGCAAGCTGCAGTTGTTCGTTTGCGAGAATTAACAAAAAGCTTGATATGTGACTCTATGCGTTGATGTATATGCAGGTGCTCGGATAACTCCGCTATTTGTGTTTTACCGGGTCAATTCACATTTTGCGCAAACTATTTAACAAATAATTTTGAGTGAACAGTGAAGCTTTCTAGAGATATTTGGACAGTAATAGCATTTGCACAGCTTATAAATTGCATCAATTTTCATCAAATGGTATTCTACATTTGTTAGTTTTTTCGTTAGAATTTGAGTAGCTATCTTGCCCGTTTCATTTCCTATCTTGAGGGTTTATGAGGCTTAGGCCTCTTGCATGGCCTTCTTATCGCGCTGACAGCGTGAGTTGCTTGTATCAATAATTCACCGCATCCTGCTATGTTCTTTATGGCCCTTTCTCATTAACCTTGCGGAAATCAAAAAATCTGAAACCGAGTAAGGCGCGAGGCGAAGATAAGGTCAGGAAGAGAAGGGGTAATTCAACCATAGACTAAATTCTGGTGACTAAAGCTAGCAGCGGACACAAGTAAGTAGAAAGGAGAGAAAAGTAGAGTAAAGGAGACATGGACGCTATATGGAGCTGGTGTTGAATGCAGTGACATTCGAAAGTTGCCAAGCCAGTGGACGCCAACATGCTGAGCACATTGCTGAAATTAAATCGTTTACCAGGACTCAAGTTGATGTCAGTTATATAAATTCTGACCATAGACTACGCTAAGGTGAGAACTAGCTCCTACGAAAAGGAAAGGCCTAGTTAAATACGCCATTAATTCGGTTTTAGTAGTTTAAGTATAGTATCACACGCGATAATAAATCGTTCTATGGAAAAGAAAGTCCGAGGATGCGTTTTTATGAGGCCGAGGCCAGATAATAGCGCCCGAGGGCTTTCAACCATAGAACGATCTTTTTATTGCGTGTGATAAAATTTAACCCCCAATAAACTGATGCATTTTTCATTGAGGGTTTTAACCACAGACAAAATGTCAGCGATGAGAGACCTATCCGACTTGGTATTGGTTTTAACAATCAATATGAGAAAATGGACAATCAAAATGAAAACAGCCGTAGATCTGCATGCAGCAGCTCAGCTCAGCTTCGCAGCAGCTGCGGCTTAGGCCATAGACTTTTTGACGATCGAAATGAGAATTGGACAATCAAAATGGCAACGGGAGCAGTGTGCGCGTTTATTTGAATGAAATTTTAACAATAGAAACGAGAAATTGACAACAGAAATGGCAACACAGTCAGAAAAATGATCTATTGCCTCGATCTATTGCCTCGATGAGCCGACGTCTGTCATCTGAACTCACAGGTGGTGCCATCACCAGCAAACTGGAGAGATGGCTGAGAAAGATGGCTGGCTAATGCTTAAATGTGCTGCCTCGCTAAACTAACCGCGCGTTGCCATTTTGATTGTCCAATTCTCATTTCCATCGTCAAAAGTCTATGGCCTAAGCCGCGGCTGCTGCGAAGCTGAGCTGAGCTGCTGCATGCAGATCTACGGCTGTTTTCATTTTGATTGTCCATTTTCTCATATTGATTGTCAAAACCAATATTACCAGCATGCAGATAGTCCAAACCAGATCGGATCGTAGTTACCAGCAGAGTAACAGAAAATTTTGAAGATTTCTCAAAATTTGGCTGTTTTGACGATTTTTCAACGAAATTTCATCGTCTAGCGTTGTATATTCACAGTCTAGCACCATTTCTGTGTCCACATCAAGTGCATCTCATAGTGGTCGCTTTGCCAATTTGTCTTCTGACAATATTGAGTAGAATATTCAATCCGCCATTCCTGATGGCACTAGGCACAAGGAACAATAGGCTCTAGCCGTGTTCAACGAATAGAGAACTGTTCGTCGGGACAGCATACTTCGAGGTACATGTAAGACTATCGTCCTGTTGGTGCTTCGTGAATTAGAGGAATGGTCACCCGGTGATTGGAATTTTTCGATGAAGAGGTTCTTCCTTAAAGTGCGTAAGAAGGATTTATGTAATTACAATGCGAGCACTGTGAAGGATTTTTCGCTATGCTTCAGCACCATGTCACTTTTGTTCTTAAAAAAGAGTACTCGTTCTGGAAGGACCCACCATTTGCCAATCAAGGATGTCGTTCATGTTTTAAATTTATCACTTTTCGTCACTGTTATTCTTTAAAAGTTAGTTTAAAATGATAGAGATTGCTATTCATGATGGTTTCGTTTCAAACATACATTTCGTCTCTCAGTCTCGAAAACCGGTCCTTGGAAATCTTTTCTCAGGCCTGGTCTTTAGGCCTGAGAACAAATTTCACTTGAATCTTGACCATAGCTAGACTGGGACTTCCATGTGAAAAGAAGAGCCAGACTGGGACTTCCATGTGAAAAGAAGAGCCTGACTGGGACTTCCATGTGAAAAGAAGAGCCTGACTGGGACTTCCATGTGAAAAGAAGAGCCAGACTGGGACTTCCATGTGAAAAGAAGAGCCAGACTGGGACTTCCATGTGAAAAGAACAGCCAGACTGGGACTTCCATGTGAAAAGAACAGCCAGACTGGGACTTCCATGTGAAAAGAACAGCCAGACTGGGACTTCCATGTGAAAAGAACAGCCAGACTGGGACTTCCATGTGAAAAGAACAGCCTGACTGGGACTTCCATGTGAAAAGAAGAGCCAGATTAAAGGTCCGACGAACCCAAAACTGGGGGTTAACTAGCAATCTGGTGCCCCAAGGGCACCCAATAAGCAAGGGGACAAAAATTATTTATGTGAATTCTATTTGTCTTGACGCCTAAGCAATTTCCCTAGTAAGCCTACTATAAGCCTTGACTTATAGCTTCAGAATTTATGCAGAGAATGTCTGCAGCTGCATATACAGTTTCTCCAGGCTTATGTTAAAACTAATAGACAAAGAATTTTGAACTTATGAGCTGCACTCACCTCAATTGAATTTCTTCGAAATCTGTCGCAGTGATTTTGGAACCGGTCGAAAACTTGCGAGCTCTGCAAGCCAATTATTCACAGGTGAGGTTGTGATAGCTGTTTTTCTGGGTCATTTCTGAGTAAATTTGCTGTGACTCTCAGCAGAATAACTGAATTAGTCGGAAATAGGCATCTGTTAAAAGTTATAAAAGTTAATTCTGAAAATCGCTTTTAAGTCCAAGCGCTCAGACACCTGAAATCTGCTGACCTGAATTTTTCCAACTGAGCAAACTCGTCACCTCGGCTGTCAATCGGCGCGGCTCCTCTAAATTTTCTGGTCAGGTCGGCTGCTGCAAGCAGAGCCAGCGCCAAGCCGCACAGCAGGAGCACCGCCCTGACTGACTTTCTTCTGCACACCATTCTCAACAACCGCAGCCAGGACTTCAGGCTGGCAGACTGGCTCTTGTGCGAGAGTCCGTGCATCACTTGGAACAGACAGGCAGCAACCAACAGCTTAAGTTTTATCCGCTTAGCTTACCACAAGTTGTACTTGAACTACGCAGGGTAAAGCAGTTCGGCGGATTTCTAAACCGACCGCAGCTGTGCGTTTCAGCCCAGATCGCAAAGGCTGATAATTGGCTGGGTGTGGACAGAGCCCGCGCCACTCCCAGACCGGGTTTGGCTGCACGAGAGACAGACCTGCGTTTCGTCTGGTGTTGCTGTATCAGCACACGTACGGAACAGCATTGGCCAGTATTGAAACTCGACACTTCCCTCATGCAGCCAATTCTTCGTAGCCCTTAACCACTGCAGCAAAAGTTGGAGGCCCAGCCAACGTTGGAAGTGTTACTACATCAGACTTTGGTGTAGTTCCTTCACTTCTGAATAATGGCGCAATTATGTTAAACACAAGTGCAGGCGGCAAACTACAGTCAACCATATTACTAATGACTGTGTAAAGTATGCATATATTGTAGCTGTTGGCTTCTCCAAGTATAGCACCATTTGTGGCGATGGGTCACTTGGCTAATGATTTTGAGGCAACAATGCGTCTCTTAGATGATGGATTTTGAGGCACCGATGAGTCACTAGGATGATGGATTTTGAGGCACCAATGAGTCTCTTGGATGATGGATTTTGAGGCACCAATGAGTCACTAGGATGATGGATTTTGAGGCACCGATGAGTCACTAGGATGATGGATTTTGAGGCACCAATGAGTCACTAGGATGATGGATTTTGAGGCACCAATGAGTCACTAGGATGATGGATTTTGAGGCACCAATGAGTCACTAGGATGATGGATTTTGAAACACCAATGCGTCTCTTGGATGATGGATTTTGAGGCACCAATGCGTCTCTTGGATGATGGATTTAGGGGCACCGATGAGTCACTTTGATGATAGGTTTTGGGACACCAATGAGTCACTTTGATGATGAATTTTAGGGCACCGATGAGTCACTTGGATGATGGATTTTGGGGCACCAATGAGTCACTAGGATGATGGATTTTGAAGTACAAATGAGTCACTTGGATGATGAATTTTGGGGCACCAATGAGTCACTTGGATGATGGATTTTGAGGCACCAATGCGTCTCTTGGATGATGGATTTAGGGGCACCGATGAGTCACTTGGATGATGGATTTTGGGGCACCGATGAGTCACTTTGATGATGAATTTTGGGGCACGGATGAGTCACTTGAATGATGGATTTTGGGGCACCAATGAGTCATTTGGATGATAGGTTTTGGGACACCAATGAGTCACTTTGATGATGAATTTTGGGGCACGGATGAGTCACTTGAATGATGGATTTTGGGGCACCAATGAGTCATTTGGATGATAGGTTTTGGGACACCAATGAGTCACTTTGATGATGAATTTTGGGGCACGGATGAGTCACTTGAATGATGGATTTTGGGGCACGGATGAGTCACTTGAATGATGGATTTTGGGGCACGGATGAGTCACTAGGATGATGGATTTTGGGGCACGGATGAGTCACTTGAATGATGGATTTTGGGGCACGGATGAGTCACTTGGAAGATGGATTTTGGGGCACCGATGAGTCTCTTGGATGATGGATTTTGGGGCACCGATGAGTCACTTGGATGCTGGATTTTGGGGCACCAATGCGTCTCTTCAATGATAGGTTTTGGGACACTTGGATGATGGATTTCGGGGCACCGATGAGTATCTTAGATGACGGATTTTGAGGCACCAATGAGTCTCGGCAATGTGTCAATGATAATTTTCTCGTAAGCTTCAAACATACAGCTAAAATTCGCTGGAAGCACAGCCAAAATTTGTTACAGATTCAAATAGATGCGTAACATCTGGAACAGGAAAGAACATGAATCCGTCGAGTCAAAAGGGTGCAGATTCGTGCCGGTGGTAAATACATGTAGATACACGGTTTACATGTCTAGTTGGTTATATTCTGCCCATCAACCCAGCAAATACGTTATCTGATTTAGTGTTGTGTCCACAGAAATCTGCCCTGTTTGCGACTATTGCAGACAAATATCGCATTTAACTGATTCACATTGATAATTGTATTAACTTGTCAAATTTAATCGTATTCCATTTAGTAAAAGCAGAATTGCTTACTAAGCTACTGACCCATTTTAAGAAAGCCATTTTTTTCAGTATAATTTGAACACTAATAGAAAAGTTAAGTAGCAGGGGTTGCAGTTGAGTAGCAGGGGTTGCAGTTGAGTAGCAGGGGTTGCAGTTGAGTAGCATCTGGGTTGCAGTTGAGTAGCATCTGGGTTGCAGTTGAGTAGCAGGGGTTGCAGTTGAGTAGCAGGGGTTGCAGTTGAGTAGCATCTGGGTTGCAGTTAAGTAGCAGGGGTTGCAGTTGAGTAGCAGGGGTTGCAGTTGAGTAGCAGGGGTTGCAGTTAAGTAGCAGGGGTTGCAGTTGAGTAGCAGGGGTTGCAGTTAAGTAGCAGGGGTTGCAGTTGAGTAGCAGGGGTTGCAGTTGAGTAGCAGGGGTTGCAGTTGAGTAGCATCTGGGTTGCAGTTGAGTAGCATCTGGGTTGCAGTTGAGTAGCAGGGGTTGCAGTTGAGTAGCAGGGGTTGCAGTTGAGTAGCATCTGGGTTGCAGTTAAGTAGCAGGGGTTGCAGTTGAGTAGCAGGGGTTGCAGTTGAGTAGCAGGGGTTGCAGTTGAGTAGCAGGGGTTGCAGTTGAGTAGCATCTGGGTTGCAGTTAAGTAGCAGGGGTTGCAGTTGAGTAGCAGGGGTTGCAGTTGAGTAGCAGGGGTTGCAGTTAAGTAGCAGGGGTTGCAGTTGAGTAGCAGGGGTTGCAGTTAAGTAGCAGGGGTTGCAGTTGAGTAGCAGGGGTTGCAGTTGAGTAGCAGGGGTTGCAGTTGAGTAGCATCTGGGTTGCAGTTGAGTAGCATCTGGGTTGCAGTTGAGTAGCAGGGGTTGCAGTTGAGTAGCAGGGGTTGCAGTTGAGTAGCATCTGGGTTGCAGTTAAGTAGCAGGGGTTGCAGTTGAGTAGCAGGGGTTGCAGTTGAGTAGCAGGGGTTGCAGTTGAGTAGCAGGGGTTGCAGTTGAGTAGCATCTGGGTTGCAGTTAAGTAGCAGGGGTTGCAGTTGAGTAGCAGGGGTTGCAGTTGAGTAGCAGGGGTTGCAGTTGAGTAGCAGGGGTTGCAGTTGAGTAGCATCTGGGTTGCAGTTAAGTAGCAGGGGTTGCAGTTGAGTAGCAGGGGTAGATGGGTGACAGGGGCAATACTAAAATTTATTAGCGTAAAGAAGGTTGTGCTACCCAGTTTTATGACTCGGTTTAAGAGCCAAGCAGTGCATCAGGTAGTCAACTGATCGATAGGGACTTGAAAGTGCTTTACAATTTTCAATCTCATGGGCCTTCGAGAAATCGTAGAAGCGATTGAAGAAAAATGGGGAGTTTTGTTTAAGCTTGAAGTTTGAAATGAAATGATCGTCCTTTACTGAATTGTGAATATCTGTGATTGAGGTTGTCAAGGACCACCACCTGCATCGACCAAGGAACCCCTGGCTGCAACTTATAACGAGCCGCCATTCTTTTCGGTGCGTTTTGCAATTCAAAATGGCTTAACTGAAAAGCGGCATGGGAATGCCATCGACGAGGTATGAAAGAAAATTTTACTTTGGCGCGTCTCTGTCTTCAAGCTGATGTGTCATTCAGCTGTTTTCTATAGACCAAGCGCCTAGCTTGTGCAAATTTGAAAACATTGCCCTCAATAGAAAATTTTTAACTGAAATTTTACCTTGTAGGATAAGAACAAAATAAAGTTTTTATCTAGTGGAATGCAAAAGGCTATTATATAATTCAGAATTTGCACTCAAATAAATTGAACTTCTTCGAAGTCTTTCTCAGTGATTTTGGCGCCATTTGGAAACGCCTGAGCAGGAAGACGTCCTTGCGAATCGGCTGCTCTGCAAACAGATGTACCCACGGGAGCGAATCGCTTGAAATCATTGACAGATATGATATGCAAAACTACGATTATTCTTATGTAGGACTTTGACGAATGCTTTTTATGGTTTCTTTTGATACCTGTGGATCTGGTAGCTTTTTATATTAGCATGTCAATAAATCTACGAAACCAAGCACACTGCAGCCTGCGCCCTCTTACTGGCTAGCTGCTACTAAATGAACTCGGGAGAAAACATATGCTTCATTAATTGCGATTACTACTATTGTATTTATTACACCTGCCCTAATTGGTAGATGTGCAACCGATAGCCCAGCCGCAGCTGTTGCGCGGCGCGTCTGAAGACTGCGTGCCAATGCTGGCACCCATTTTACAGCTGGGTGAACTGAAGCAATGCAAAGTTAAGTGTCTTGTTCAAGGACACTAATTTTTCCGAGTGGGGTCGGAAATCGAACCCCCGACCTTTCAGTTGTGAGTTCGACGCTCTTACCACTATAGGCTAAAAACCCTTGTAGAGCTTTTAGAGCCATATTTATATACGGTACAATTTCAAGTGCTCAGGCATCACCTAAATCTGCTCACCTGAATTTATCCAGCTGAGCAGACTCGTCGCCTAAAATGCCATTTGGCTCAGCTGCCCAGGAACTCCTTGCCAGATCGGCTGCAGCAAGCAGAGCCAGCGCCAAACCGCACAGCAGGAGCACCGCCCTGACTGGGCTTCGTCTGTGCAGCATTCTGAGCCACCGCAGCCAGGACTTCGGTCCGGCAGAGGCACCCTGGTGAACAGGCAGAGACATATCGGTTTGACGGTGGCTGGTGGAACTTTACACTGCTAAACAGTGACTGACAGGTCCAGACGCTTCCCCCACTGCAGGATGGACATTGCGTTCTTACTGAATAATTTGATTTCAATTTCAGCTGCTTAATTCTCACTGGTACAACTTCTACTTGTGTTTCTCTGGCACGATTTTATACCCAAGGACAACTTAAGTAGAAGGACGCAACACTCGAAATCTATGGTAAATGTTTTGAAGGCAACTTTTCGCCGAAAAATACACTACAGAGATAGGAGGTTTTAATTGTTTCAGCACAAAAATTCTTATTGCTTTTGATAGGAGGCAGATCCAGTGTTCATCTTTTGATATGTTGTGCCTTTCTTATTGCTCTATCAATATTCATAAAGCTTTTCGTTCAGAAATAGTTTCAAAAAGGCAGGTTTCACCGGAAAAATACACTACACGGAGATAAGAAATTTCACGATTTTCAACACTATAACAGTGATTGGGTCTCTTAACAGTGTCAGAGAAAGTTCTAATCACACTATTTTGTGCCTCACATGCTGCTCTAACGACGCATTAATCGATTTTTCATGTTAAATTGGTCTTGTCATTATTTTAAACGGTTTTTTCAAGTGACCAATTGTTGCCTTGAAATGTCCGGTAGCCTGCAGCGTATGCTATAAAAAGAATCGCTACAGTATGTTGATAGTTGATATTATGTTGACAGAGGCGAGAGAGACGAGAGTTGAATGAGATGAGAAACCGAGGCGCCTGGGGTGGCTAAAACTACACACGCAGCCCCTCCCCCTCGTAAGCTATTGAATAGAAGGTTCCGGTCCGGCAGCCTTGAATAGAAGGCTGCAGAGAAGGGGAGAGAGACGAAGCTCAGCCAATGGCAGGACCAAAAATACCTGCCTCTTTTTCATATTTAAAAAACAACAAGATTTTAGCTGCACCAGTTTTATAGTGATACATACAACGTATTTAAATTAGATCAAACTCGCACACGTGTCTCGCGTGCATTTGACATGATAAAAACCTTCTCAAGTCCAGAATTCGCATAATCTTCGGCTGCCTAGCCGGACTGCTCATCATTGCAACCCCGAGGAAACCGCCACAAGCAGTGCGCCGAATTCTGCAATTGACGCCCGAACCCGGCATCAGCGAACAAGACTTCAAGGCCATCATAGCTACGTGAGACCGCCATTTACTAATAACTAATTAGTTTGCACACGGTTAAATTGGGATTAATTACACATCCATTTTCATGAGGACTTTGAGACGACTCAAATCAACCGATTGCAGGCTTCCAGAAGCTGAGCAGGGCTCAAGCAGATGCGCACCGCCGGACCTGCAGCTGTACAGCCGGTTCATCAGAGATCGAAGGCCCGCCGTCATCCCGGCCGACCTGTGCAGCAAGCGGGGCAGCCCCAACTGGCTGCGGGTGTCGCAGTCCAGAGTGCAGCTGCTCAGCCAGTTCGCAACGGCCAACTGCTCAGCAGAGCCCGTGCTCAGACTCGACGATCACACCAGCAAGTTCGGCAGCGCTCAGCCAATCAGAAACGGCAGCGAGCTGCCCAGCCTGGGCTTCCGGGCGTCCTGCAGGTCGCGAGACGGCACGAAGCAGAGCTCCGTGTACTACGGGACCAGGAGACTGCGGGACTCCCAGCTGCCCCCACTGCGGCCAGGCGACGTCAAGCGAGACAACTTGGAACTTGAGCATCGAGGTCTATTAAACCTGAACTAAAGATAAATTGGTCTAATTACATCATGATAAAATTTAAAAACCCAATAAAATATTAAGAGCAGTCATGCCTTGTGTCCAAAGCGTTTTTTTATCATATTTTGATAGTAATATATTAATCAATACAGTACATCTGCACAATATTGAGAGTGGCATCGAAGCTGCGCTGGCATTTGCCTCAAATACAAGTAGGCTTGTACTGTCTCAGCGTGCTGTGTGGAAGGTAATAAATTCAAATAAATTTTAATATTCATGACCCGCCCGGCCGGTAGCTCTGTTGAAATTCTCCCAGATGATTGGGAATAAATAGGCTATTAGCTTGTTTAGGCAGAACTTCAGAGAAAACAGAGAATTACAAAGGACTAGATAAAGATTCCATTAAAGAAACACTCTGGTCTAGACGGATGGTTCAACGGTTGGTGGGACCGTAGATCTTATAATATCGATACATATTAGGTTTTGTCAAACGAATGCTATCATTTGCTTCCTTTTAGTTTAATAATTATTCATAAAAACAGAACCAGAGAATAAGAACAAATATTTTATGTAGCTTGATGTAACTTCATGTAACCGTCGACCCCGTATCCTCTTGTCCAATGGCAGCGTCCTGAGACCTCAACTCCTCATCCCATCATCCCTGTACCCCGTGAACTCGCATTAGACCAGTCCAGTCTGGATCCACCGTGGGTCCAGCCGACTACGAGCTTAAATGGGTAATTTTCCTTCGTGGGGATCCCTATCCGGTTCTGCGTTTCATTTTGTCCTCACAACTGACGTCATCAGGGGCCAGCGGTTCATTTAAGTTGGCACAACACCGATACATTTATATTTTTAAGTGTATAAAGAACAGAAAGTAAAAAATACAAAACCGGGTCGTGGATTCAATTCAGCTAAAGAACTGCAAACCCAATTTTAATGTGCAGGTAGCTGGCCATGGGTTGGAGCGTGAGCTCAGAGTACTGTGAATTGTCCCTAGGGTCTACATGCATCTCTCTCCCTCTCTACCGTCCTCTCCTCCCGTTTCTATGTTTGGTTTGAATCCAATAATTATATATGACTAAATTACTACGAGCGTACACTAGTTTGGGAATCGGTGTTGTTGGTGCTGTTGCACTGGAGTGCCAGATTTAGTTCGAAGCTGTCTGTCCTAGCTGTACCGTCCATGGCGGCTGCGGTTGCGGCGGGGCCTCCCGACCTGCGGGGATGGTCAAGGACGCCGTGGCTGTCGAGCTCCTGGCTGACAAGCCGCCAGCATCCGCGGTGTTCGCGCTGATAGTCGTGTACGACAGTGACTATCGCCGGGGATTCCCTTTGCGGCCAGTTGCGATGTACACCGCCCGGAGGGTCCAGCTGTCCACCCCGGCGGCTCTCGTATGCGCCAGACCTTGTCGTATGCTCGGTATAGTCAAGCATTCACGTTCAGGGGTCAGCATTCAGGTTGGTCCCACACTTCCTCTCTCCCCTGCAGGCTCGGTGGTGGGTACTGTCCATTGGTGGTTTCCAGGGACACCTTGGACAGGTCGACCGTTAGTCTCCACTAGATTCCACTGCTGCTGCTTTTGTCGACGTCAAGGCGAGAGAAGCGGACCAATAAAGTCATCAGGTAGCGGATGAGCTGGCAGAGATTCTCGGGCCTGAAAGCGTCGGAGAGGTCCGGGTTTGGGCCAAGGTAGGTGAGCCTGTCCTGAGTAAAGGCGGAGCATTCACAGATGAAAAGTGCTCCGCATTCTCGAATCTTGACACCGGGGAGGCAGAATGGGAATTCATCGCTACGGATTTTCCCTGGAGTTAGCGATGCCTGGAGAAAAAGCCATGACCTGAGAGGGCCATGGTAACCACCCTGTCCCTGCAGTGAGTCCAAGCAGGTCTTACTTAGAAGTCAAGTAAGTAAGTCAATTATGTTAAGGACGGACAGTTTCGGGGGACCCCGAAACCCCGAACCCCGATCCGAACATTTTTTTCAAACCCCGAACCCTGGTGCTAAAACTCGACCCGACCCAGAACCTAATCCCGAACTTTTTGACACTGAATTGGTCAATTATTTTTATCAATTAATACGCCTGTTTGGTTACAATACAGCGCTTTTTTGTATATTACTCTAATTGGAAACGTTTTGGGCGCCAAAGTAAGCTCAAAAACAATTGAAACATGCATAACATTATAAATGAAAGTAAGGACACAATTTCAACCCTTCTGGAAAGTTAAATAATGCGGTTGTTAGACTCCCTAACGGAAAAAGCGCTTTATGACGTAATTTACTTTCCTAAGCCTTAATTTACTAATTAGGCTTTGAATTTAATTATTTAATTTAAGTTATTGCAGTAATTTATTCGACAAGACGAATGGTGCACGAGAAAAAAGCCAAGTTACGAGGCACACAAAAAACGCGCGAAGACAATTTAAATTGGCGGGGTATTCAGTTCATTAAAACCTTGGATGACTATCAGAAAAATATAGTAATAAACTAGAATTTAATTAATATAACTTAAAGTACAAATTTTTATAATAAAATAGATCAAAACAATATTTATACAACCTGCAATTTACTTAACGACAACTAATTTTATGTAAAAAAAATCACACAGAAACTAAAAATTTAAGATGACAACGACATCGTTACAGCTGACATTACTGATTCCTGGAAAAATGTTGGCCTTAGGCTACTTTTCTTTTCTCACATTTAAGAAAAAGTAAGTTAAAAGTCATTAAGCGCTATTGACAAAAAATGCGCGGCAAATTAACGAAACAACTCCTCACACTTTATTCTGCGTTTCCCATACATATAGCTGTATTCCCATTCAATGCGATACACTCGAGAGCGCGAGAATCTCCTGCAGGACAAGTCGCTTTGTTGTCTCCTAAATCTCTCTATTAAGACTAATATGAGCGCAAGCATTGGAGGGAGGCAATGCAGACAGAACCTGACGCGTGGCAAAATGCTCTGCAGGAAAATCTCGGCGAGCAATGCGTCGGCGGGCAAATCTCAAATAAATTATTCAAAAATTACATACTTACTAAGTTATGATTGAAGCATGCAGTTCAAACCACGGGATAAAATAACTCCAGACGATTTAAAAAAATCAACATCAACGATTTTTGTTATTTCCAAAAATTTCTGCATGCATCTGTGGTACTACATGTATTTGCTATTTTTATTTCTAGCCCGATGTAATGTACATGTACAACCTAAAATATATCCGAAGGTCACCTTAAATTGTTCTCATTGTGTATTTTGCATAGAGTCAAAACCGGCTGAAAACTAACTTAAAAGTGATCATTCTGAAAAACCCCAAAAACCACGAAAAACCCGGTGGCCAAATCCGACCCCGAACCCCGACCAGAACCCCGACCCGAACCCCGACCCGAACCCCGACCCGAACCCCGACCCGAACCCCGACCCGAACCCCGACCCGAACCCCGAACCCCGACCCGAACCCCGACCCGAACCCCGACCCGAACCCCGAACCCCGACCCGAACCCCCGAACCCCGACCCGAACCCCGACCAGAAGCCCGAACCCCGACCCGAACCCCCGAACCCCGACCCGAACCCCGACCCGAACCCCGACCAGAACCCCGAACCCCGACCCGAACCCCGACCCGAACCCCGAACCCCGACCCGAACCCCGACCCGAACCTTAACCCGAACCCCAACCCAAACCCCGACCCGAACCTTAACCAGAACCCCGACCCGAACCCCGACCAGAACCCCGACCCGAACCCCGACCCGAACCCCGACCCGAACCCCGACCCGAACCCCGACCAGAACCCCGAACCCCGACCCGAACCCCCGAACCCCGACCCGAACCCAGACCAGAACCCCGACCCGAACCCCGACCCGAACCCCGACCCGAACCCCGACCCGAACCTTAACCCGAACCCCGACCCGAACCTTAACCCGAACCCCGACCCGAACCCCGACCCGAACCTTAACCAGAACCCCGACCCGAACCCCGACCCAAACCCCGACCCGAACCCCGACCCGAACCCCGACCAGAACCCCGACCCGAACCCCGACCAGAACCCCGACCCGAACCCCGACCCGAACCCCGACCCGAACCCCCACCCGAACCCCGACCAGAACCACGAACCCCGACCCGAACCCCGACCCGAACCCCGACCAGAACCCCGACCAGAACCCCGAACTCCGACCCGAACCCCGACCAGAACCCCGAACTCCGACCCGAACCCCGACCCGAACCCCGACCCGAACCCCGACCCGAACCCCGACCCGAACCCCCGAACCCCGACCCGAACCCCGACCAGAACCCCGAACCCTGACCCGAACCCCCGAACCCCGACCCGAACCCCCACCCGAACCCCGACCAGAACCCCGAACTCCGACCCGAACCCCGACCAGAACCCCGAACCCCGACCCGAACCCCGACCCGAACCTTAACCCGAACCCCGACCCGAACCCCGACCCGAACCTTAACCAGAACCCCGACCCGAACCCCGACCAGAACCCTGAACCCCGACCCGAACCCCGACCAGAACCCCGAACTCCGACCCGAACCCCGACCCGAACCCCGACCCGAACCCCGACCCGAACCCCGACCCGAACCCCCGAACCCCGACCCGAACCCCGACCAGAACCCCGAACCCTGACCCGAACCCCCGAACCCCGACCCGAACCCCGACCCGAACCTTAACCCGAACCCCGACCCGAACCCCGACCCGAACCTTAACCAGAACCCCGACCCGAACCCCGACCAGAACCCCGACCCGAACCCCGACCCGAACCCCGACCCGAACCCCCTGACTTGACTTAGCTGCAGGGCTGTCCCGGAGGGGACACAGCGGGAAGGCGCGGGCGCCCATTCCGCTAGTCCCTGAACGGCCGACGCGTCGCTATGGACGGAGGGTTGGCGCCGCCCAGGGAGGTCCCCCAGTGTCGCCAGCAGCTATGGTGCTCTCTGGAAAGGAGAGTTCAGCCCTGCGGGTGGCCCGAAGGTAGCGCATGAGCTGATTAAAGTTTTCGGGTTTGCACGCTTCAGTAATAGATGTGTGTGGCCCGAGGTAAGTGAGTCTGGCCCGCGTGAAGGCGGGACAGATGCTGACGAAATGCTCAGCGGTTTCGTCACCTGAGTTGCAGAAACTACAGGTGGCGTTGGTGGCGTTGCCCTGCAGGTACTGGTGCCTGGAGAAGCAGCCGTGACCAGAGAGGGTCATGGTGGCAGCCCGGATGTCTCTGCGCGAGAGGCGCAAGAGGAGCTTCCGGAGCTGGTGAGAGGGCTGAGGGACAGCGCCTCTGGATTGCCTGCAGTTCGTGCGGTTCGCCCAAGTCGAGCGGTGCTGAGTCCTGATCCACGCTTTGATGCGCGAGTCGATGACACAGCCAGGAATCGGGACAAGAGGTTCGGGGCCGAGAGAGGAGCCGGAGGCACCAACTTTTGCAAGGGTGTCAGCCAACTCATTTCCTCGGATCCCCACATGCCCCGGAACCCACTTAAGGGTAATTTTGTTGGCGGAACCCAACACATTGAGGAGTTTGATACAGTCAAGGACTGTAGCAGAGTTGGTGCTGCAGCCACTGATGGCGTGCAAGGCAGCTTGGCTGTCCGAATGGAAAATGATGTTCTTACCAGTAACGCCAGTGGCGAGAAGCTCTGCAGTGCAGGAGCTGATGGCCAGAACTTCATTTTGGAAAACACTGGAGTTGACCCCAGTGTATTGAGCGTGGGTAGCGATGACCCTCCCGTTCAGAAAGATTCCAACACCAAAGCCGGTGTTGGCTGACTGCTTAGAACCGTCGGTGTAGCAATGAAGCTCACCAGGGTTCCAATGGTCATTGATGTTATCGCGCGAGTCGATAGCTACGGAGTAGCGCTGTCTCAGGTTGAGCGTTGAGGCAATGCCATCGGTGAAGACGCGATTGGCCTGACACTCGTTGAGAAAGTTGAGGCACAGATCGCTATGCGGGACAAGGTTCCGCTTAGCAGGTGCTCTCATGTAAATGAATTTGACGCCGGCATCAATTAGACGCCGCGTCGTTCTAGCCGCCTCACCCCTGATGAAGAGGTCAAGAGGCGGAAGATTAAGAAAGGCCCCCATGCCAGCAAAGGGCGTGGACCTGGTGGCGTTGCAGATGAGCCTACACGCTCTGCCTTGGATCGTGTTGAGCAGGTCTGCATGGCTTTTGACCTGGGTAGCGCTAACCCAGACAACAGAGGCGTACGTAATGGCAGGTCTAACTACGGAAGTATAGATCCACCAAAGCCGCTTTGGGGATAGACCCCAAGAAGTGCCAAGTGCTCGTCGGAGCTGGGCCAGGATGGCTGAGGCACGCTTAGCTTTTGCTTTCACGTGGAAGGACCAGTTGAGCCGGTGGTCAAGTGTGACCCCGAGACATCTGGTCTGGTGCGCGAAGGCAATATCTCTGCCGTAGAGCTGCAGAGGACGTATGTTCCAGCGTAGTCTGCTGGTAAACATAATGGCAACGGTTTTGGGCTCAGAGAGTTCCAAACCATTGTCATTGGCCCAGGATTCTGCTTTGCGGATAAAGCTCTGCATCAGATCCCTGAGCGTGCTGGGAGACGGTCCTGCCACAATGGCCGTGACGTCATCAGCATACCCGACTTTGAAGACGGGGTCAGGTCGGGAGTCACTCAGAAGAGCGTCCATGACCAGGTTCCAGAGCGTCGGGGTGAGGACTCCGCCTTGGGGTCCACCCTTACAGACTCTGGTGGAGGCAGTTTGCCCAAGAAGTTGGGCAGTGACCGTACGGTTGGAGATCATGTACATGATCCACCGTATGAGGGTAGCATGAGCTTTGCTATTTTAAAGGGCCCTCTGAAACGCTTCAAAGATAACGTTGTCGAAGGCGCCAACAATGTCAAGAAAGAGAGCCAGGGCGTAACCGTCACCCAGTACCGCCCGTTCAATCTTTTCGACAATCGCATGCAGGGCGCTGTCAGTCGACCTCCCGGTACGGAAGGCGTGCTGATTATTGCTGAGGGGCATCGCTGTCAGCTCGCAGGAGAGCAGCCGCCAGAGAATAAGCCTCTCAGTGAGCTTAAGCATTGCTGACGTTAAGCTAATTGGCCGGAAGGCCTTGACGCTTTGGTAGTCACCCTTCCCAGGTTTGGGAATAAAGACTACTCGAGCTTCAGTCCAGCTTTTGGGAACGTATCCCAGCTGGATAGAGGCCCGCATAAGATTGCGGGTGAGTCTCAGGAACGAGGGTATCTTGGCTGCTTCACGAAGGAGAACAGGGTAGATACCATCAGGTCCAGGAGATTTGAAGGGTTTGAAGGTTCTGACCGCACGAGCGATTAGGTCTTCAGTGACAATGCCCGCCGCTAGGGTGGCTCCATCCATCGAATGGTTGGGCTCCGGTCTAGCAGTAGGTACCCTCGGGAAGAATGTGCTAAGCATATGCTGAAGCACTTCTTCAGGGTCTTTAGTAAGAGAGCCATCATCTTTTTTGATCATGGCTAATTTGGACATTTTGTCCATTGTAAGGGCCTTGACAAGCCTAGAAGTAGGTCTGTCTTGATCCAATTCATTGCAGAATTGGCGCCACTTACATTCCTTGGCCTTGCGCACTTCAGATTTGAAATTGCGGGAGGCTTGCCGGAAAAGCTCCATGTCCTCCGGGTTTCCGGTCTTCATGGCACGGCGATGAAGGCTTTTGGCCTTCCGCCTGAGTTTCCCCAGCTCCGGGTTCCACCACGGCGCCGAGGTCTTGCCTCTGTAGGCGCGAGCAGGACAAGCCGCTTCGTAGGCTGCAATAATGCAACCTGTCAGCGTCTCAGCCATATGATCCACATCCTCGCAGGTCTCAATCGGACGTAAGTCCGTGAGTTCCTGCAGGTGCAGATCAAGGGCAGCCTTGTAGGCCGCCCAATCAGTGTTGCGGATATTGCGTCTCCAAGTGATCGGAGACTGGGTTTTAGTGTCCGCGATATTAAAGGCAATAAAGCAGTGGTCAGACAGGGAGGGCTCCTCAGACCAGACTCTCCACTGGAGGGCACCCAGCTGGAAAGAGGATCCATTAGGGTACCGACTCGCCCAAGTGCTGGAAAGGCCGAGGACAATTGAGTTGCCCGTCTCCCCCCTGCGGACTTTACGGTGATACACCAGTCCACTAGCAGGGAGGTCGGGGTTCAGACGCAGTAGGACCCGGCGAATAACGTCTGGTCCAGCTGCGGTGCTCTTAGCAGGGACGAAAACCACATAGGGTATCGTCTTTGGACGCTGGCCCTCGCGAAGAAAAAGAGCTCCGCCAAGGTCAGCATCCAAGGAGACCGTCGGTAGCCGCTGGAGCAGCCGCCGAGCGTCCTCCTCGCTGCTAGGAGCAATAAGAACGAATGTGCTTCGCAGCACCATCCGCTCAACGCCGATGGAGATTCCCTCCTCGACAGTCAGCTCAATCAGATAGGAGTCAACAGCACTCCACACTTTTTGAAGCTGATCAGTGGTCCAGTCCTGGTCGCGACCTTGGATGATCACTCCCGGGATTTTGGCCTTGGCCTTCGCCGCAAAGGTAGCTCCCGAAGGAACCTCCTTGTTGGCAGTGGCCATTTGTTGCGCCGTGGTTTCGGCCTCAGCAGCCGCGGCAGCAGCTCCAGGGAGCGCCGCCGCTGAACTACTGGAGCTTCCACCGGCCGGCCCGCCTGGTTGCCTTGGGACTCCAGTCGCTTCAGCATCCATGGTGGACGCCGCCGCTTTGGCCCCCGCAGCTCCCTTCTTGGCCTGCCTTTTGGCGCGTTGTTTAGCGCGTTTGCGCTCAAGCCGAGCCCGCTGAGCTTCATCGGATCTGCCAGATTTGGCCGGTCCTTTAGGCTCAGAGCTCGCGGTTCCCTTAGATCCACCAGCGGAGCTGGCAGGTCTTAGGGTATTTTGAGTTTGGTAGCTCTGGTCGGATCTGCCAGCAGAGCCAGCCGGTCCTTCCTTTGCCACAGTTGAATCAGTCGGTTGGGATCTGCCAGCAGGGCCGGCCGGTCCTTCGGACTGAGGTTGGGGTTTAGAAGGGTCCCCATCCCTAGAAATAGCTTGTTTATCCATAGTCGGCTCGAAGGCCATGATAAAAGGTTGGTGGGCTACCCTCAAAGGGGCGCGGTACCCACCCGGCCGCTCCACCTGACCGGGCAGTAGGCCAATAGCACCCTCAAGGCTGGCCCGACACCAGGAGGGGGACCGCTTGCGACCGGACTACTCCCCGGCCTTCCAGCCCATCGGCACGGTCAACACCTTAGGCATTAGAGAGTACGTTGAGCAGTACCACGGCCTGCAGGTTGGCGAGCCAGACCCGCATACCCAAATTCGGCCGAAGCCACTGGATAGGGTCGCCAGCGCCGGAGCCCAGTCTGTCCAGCAGCCCTAGGGACTGCCTTGAACACACGCGGGGACGAGTACCCTGGGTCGACTTGCGAGACAGCGTGGGAGGGGGGGTCTGCGGCTGCCAGAGGCAAATAGAGGGTGCAGACCTCCCACCAGCCTTGACCTGCTGAAGATAGGGGCAGGCGTGAAGCATCGCAGACCTTAGCCCATGGGCCTAGTCTGTCTCATACTTCACTGGCATGCTGAATACGCCTTCGCGTGCACCCGAACCCCCACCCGAACCCCGACCAGAACCCCGAACCCCGACCCGAACCCCCGAACCCCGACCCGAACCCTGACCCGAACCCCGACCCGAACCCCGACCCGAACCCTGACCCGAACCCCGACCCGAACCCCCACCCGAACCCCGACCAGAACCCCGAACCCCGACCCGAACCCCGACCAGAACCCCGAACTCCGACCCGAACCCCGACCCGAACCCCGACCCGAACCCCGACCCGAACCCCGACCCGAACCCCGAACCCCGACCCGAACCCCGACCCGAACCCTGACCCGAACCCCGACCCGAACCCCCACCCGAACCCCGACCAGAACCCCGAACCCCGACCCGAACCCCGACCAGAACCCCGAACTCCGACCCGAACCCCGACCCGAACCCCGACCCGAACCCCGACCCGAACCCCGACCCGAACCCCGACCCGAACCCCCGAACCCCGACCCGAACCCCGACCAGAACCCCGAACCCTGACCCGAACCCCCGAACCCCGACCCGAACCCCCACCCGAACCCCGACCAGAACCCCGAACTCCGACCCGAACCCCGACCAGAACCCCGAACCCCGACCCGAACCCCGACCCGAACCTTAACCCGAACCCCGACCCGAACCCCGACCCGAACCTTAACCAGAACCCCGACCCGAACCCCGACCAGAACCCCGACCCGAACCCCGACCCGAACCCCGACCCGAACCCCCACCCGAACCCCGACCAGAACCCCGAACCCCGACCCGAACCCCGAACCCCGACCCGAACCCCGACCCGAACCCCGACCCGAACCCCGACCCGAACCTTAACCCGAACCCCGACCCGAACCCCGACCCGAACCTTAACCAGAACCCCGACCCGAACCCCGACCAGAACCCCGACCCGAACCCCGACCCGAACCCCGACCCGAACCCCACCCGAACCCCGACCAGAACCCCGAACCCCGACCCGAACCCCGAACCCCGACCCGAACCCCGACCCGAACCCCGACCCGAACCCCACCCGAACCCCGACCAGAACCCCGAACCCCGACCCGAACCCCGACCAGAACCCCGAACTCCGACCCGAACCCCGACCCGAACCCCGACCCGAACCCCGACCCGAACCCCCACCCGAACCCGACCAGAACCCCGAACCCCGACCCGAACCCCGACCAGAACCCCGAACTCCGACCCGAACCCCGACCTGAGCCACGAACACCCCTACTGTTTTTTCGTTAATATGCCGCGCATGTTTGTCTGCCTGCTGAGGTAACTCTCATCGTATGACTTAAGTGGACTAAAAAGTTTCACTCGTCGAAAGCGCTTTATGAATTTTCATTTACTTTTTCTTCAATGTGAGAAAAGGAAAGTAACCCAAGGCTTAGGAATCGGTGGTGTCAGCTGTAACGATGTCGTTATCATCTTTAATTTTTAACTCATTGAGCGCCAGACCTAGATGGCAGGTGCTATATTTTCAAAGCCGGGACTTCATGAAGTTAGAGTTAGTGGATTAACACATAACTACGATCTAAAATGTAATTAACAATGCATGATTAAAAGTTTGTTGTTTTTATTAATGAAGGCATGCGTAGAAAGTTGAGGCTTATTAATTTTAACTACAACGCTTTTGCGGCTAGAGTAAGTTAAAAAGCTTTTCACTAAAAATGTCTAACATTAGGTCACTATCAACTTTAAGGTCATTATTTAAATTTACTGTTTACAACGACAGTAATTTCACATATGTATGGTGTGAGGCGTTTCTATAGTTAAGTTGGTCCAACTGCCCCGTTTAACTAGGTTTAACAAGGTATGACCCCCCTTGATACAGAGTGAGTCGCGTGTCTTTCTTATTTGAGGGACTGGCGGGAATTAATCTGTGCATTAGGGACGGGCTGATTAAGTCTCCTGACGCGATCCCCCGCTCAGAGTCCGAAGTCAGTCCGGCCAGTTGACTGACGCCATCTTCGGCTCGTTCACTGTGATAGTCAGGGTAGTGATCCGGCTATCTGTGATAGTCAGGGTAGTGATCCGGCTATCTGTGATAGTCAGGGTAGTGATCCGGCTATCTGTGATAGTCAGGGTAGTGATCCGGCTATCTGTGATAGTCAGGGTAGTGATCCGGCTATCTGTGATAGTCAGGGTAGTGATCCGGCTATCTGTGATAGTCAGGGTAGTGATCCGGCTATCTGTGATAGTCAGGGTAGTGATCCGGCTATCTGTGATAGTCAGGGTAGTGATCCGGCTATCTGTGATAGTCAGGGTAGTGATCCGGCTATCTGTGATAGTCAGGGTAGTGATCCGGCTATCTGTGATAGTCAGGGTAGTGATCCGGCTATCTGTGATAGTCAGGGTAGTGATCCGGCTATCTGTGATAGTCAGGGTAGTGATCCGGCTATCTGTGATAGTCAGGGTAGTGATCCGGCTATCTGTGATAGTCAGGGTAGTGATCCGGCTATCTGTGATAGTCAGGGTAGTGATCCGGCTATCTGTGATAGTCAGGGTAGTGATCCGGCTATCTGTGATAGTCAGGGTAGTGATCCGGCTATCTGTGATAGTCAGGGTAGTGATCCGGCCTGTAGCACAACACATGCAAGTTGTGTTTGCCTGGCCTACATTTAAAGCTATGTTTTTTTAGTATTGTAGATGAACGCAGGCGCAAAATGTGCATCATTGCCTCTCATTGCTTGAGTACATCAAGTTATTAAGTCATAAATTTATTCTCGTTCACTTCGCCATCAATTGAACCATGAAATCATGCAACTGGTGCATGAATTTGACGAATTTCATTTCATAAATTTGCGAAAAAATTGGTTTCATTTCATAGCGATGCTTTTTTGAGTCTGCAAGATTAGATAACAGGGGGATTAAAAAGCACTGCAGAGCTTGAGACAGATGTCTGGGGGGGGGGCTATACAGTAGGACTGAAGACTGGGACTCGGGACTATAGGACTGTGCAGTGGCTAAGGACTGGAACTATAGGGGCTGGGACTATGACTGGGAATATAGCACTGAGACTATATGGCTATGACTATAGGACTGGGACTATAGGACTGTGACTATAGGACTGGGACTATAGGACTGGGACTATAGGACTGGGACTATAGGACTGGGACTATAGGACTGGGACTATAGGACTGGGACTATAGGACTGGTACTATAGGACTGGGACTATAGGACTGAGACTATAGGACTGGGACTATAGGACTGGGACTATAGGACTGGGACTATAGGACTGGGACTATAGGACTGAGACTATAGGACTGGGACTATAGGACTGGGACTATAGGACTGGGACTATAGGACTGGGACTATACATATAGGACTGAGACTATAGGACTGGGACTATACATGTAGGACTGTGACTATAGGACTGGGACTATACATGTAGGACTGTGACTATAGGACCGGAACTATACATGTAGGACTGTGACTATAGACTGGGACTATAGGACTGGGACTATACATGTAGGACTGTGACTATAGGACTGGGACTATACATGTAGGACTGTGACTATAGACTGGGACTCTAGGACTGGGACTATAGGACTGGGACTATAGGACTGGGACCATAGGACTGGGACTATAGGACTGGGACTATACATGTAGGACTGTGACTATAGGACTGGAGACTTTATGACTAGGACTAAAGGACTGGGACTATACTATACGACCGGGACTATAGGACTGGGGATAGGACTATGAGACCTTAAAACTTGAGTATCGAGAGGTTTACTAAAATCAGATAACTATAGCTTAATGCGTCTAATTAATAGAATCCAAAAAATCAGATAGAATATTACGAGCACTCGTGCTTTTTTGAAGGGTTTCTCATCAATTTTGAATAGAAACATCGTCACCACGCAGTACAGCTACACCCCATGCAGTTACATGTATGTTAACTTTCTTGTTGGCAACTCGAACACCAAATAAACTACTTTATACCAGACTGTTGAATTCCATAGGGAATTTCGCCAATGCAGTGAGCATAGACTCAACAAACTGCATAGACGACTGTCTCCCTGGGTAGGTTGGAAGGCAATAAATTCTGTTGTAGAATTCTAGGCTGAGTCAGATAAATTTTAATAAATTATAATGACCCCCACGACCACGAGGTGCGCTAGGGGCTCATTTCACTGGGAATAAATAAAAATCATTGATGAGGCTTACGTAAGACACTGTAAGACAATAAACAGGACATTTCATGCTGACCAATACGTTTCTTCGTCACATGAACGTCATTAGGAGCTAATTCATTCAAGTATAGTAGCTCGTAAGTAAAAATTCCAAATTCGGATCGATATAGTCCGGTAGAGATGGACAAGCCCAACTTGGATATGCGGCTAGCTGGTCATGGGCCGGAGCATGAGCTCAGTGTACTGTGATCTGTACCTGTTGAGGAACTTTTGAGACGTTTAAGGTTGGTTAGAAACCTCAGAGAAGTTGGTAAGGGCTATTGGACCTCAGAGAGATTCTTGGTTTGTACGTGTAGAAAAATAACTGAAGAAATAACACTGGCCAGTGAATACGTAGACAATAACAACTTGAAAAACCAAACGTAAGATGAAAAGGCTCCTCCAGCAGTATATTTATTTGCGTGGTTGAGAGAGAGGGGAGAGAAAAGATAAGAAGAAATGGGTAAAGGGCGAGGGCTAAAATGCTCTAACGAGACCGAGGGGGGGGGCTCACTGAAAAGTCACCTATCGATAATCGGAAAACAAGATAAGAATGTACAGTACGTAGAGCGCGGTAGATAGAAGATGGACTTGGCACACAGGGAATGGAAGAAAATGAAAAGGGAGAAAGTGAATTCTATTAGCGCAAGCTGAAATTTCGCGACGGTACGGGACATTGCCGAATATCTTATTTAGGAGCTACATGTAAACCGTGAGTAGATAAGAGGCAGAAATCAAATCAGACTGCACTGCGCTTATCTCCTACTTTAGGTATCCTTTGACCAACAAGCCTATAGCACATACCCTTCTAGCTTAGTACAGAATGAAGCCGAAGCACGTCTTGTATCTTCTGTTCTCACCGAATGACAACCTCTCTGTACAGGATTTACATTTCGCTCTCGATTCCTCCTTCCACTCCCCCTCCCGCCTTCCCGCCTTCCCCGCATGTCCAACAGCTGTAGGATTTGTGCAGCTCGGCCAATAGCTGTCTGAAGCTCCCGCTCAACTGCCAGGAGGTCAGGGGTAGCTCGACCTGCCCACGAGCGTACAGTCACAAGCTCTATTTGACGTTTAAGCTCGAGAATTCGTTGCCTAAGTGAGCTGGAGAGGAATCCATCCTCAATAGTCATGGGGCTTTGCAGGGGCAGAGCCAGGCAGGACAAAGGCTGCCTAACAGCAAGGACTGTGATTGTCACCTCCCTGATGCTCATATTCGTGACGGCGACTCTGCTGCAAGCTGTGTACGAAAGACGTTCGCTACTTCGGCGAATCAGTCCGAAAACTACGAAAGTATCTCCTACTATTAGGAATTCGTCAGGTTTGAGCGAAGCGGACTTTATCGCCATTCTAAAGACGTGAGAAGTTTATGCATTTTATACCTAGAATTATCAATTGATTTAGACACAATGACCGAAATCAATAAAACCTGAATAACAACTATTTAATAATTTTTGATAGCCTCGCTAAATATTTGGCAGATCAGAGGACATCACGGCACTGTTGGCTAAAAAGCATACGAAAACACTTTAGACACTTTCTTGATTTCAAAAAAACCCGCGGGGGGGACGGAACTGCTAGTCCAATGACAATGAAATAAATCATCTCAGGTTTCACAAGCTATCAGATTAAAAGCACAGATACTATATAACTAGTTATGTAGTTATATAACTCGTGATAAGTTAGTTATATTGTATCGGTAATTAAAAGTTAATAGCAACAGCAACCGTCAACTCAAATACCGATCGGATGATTGTGTGCGCCACTTAAATCTAAACACACGTGACACTCTGCAACAAAACAAACTACTGCAGCTTGCCAAAGGAGACGAACAGCTCAAGCAGGTGCACACCGCCGGACCTGCCGCTGTACAGCCGGTTCATCAGAGATCGAAGGCCCGCCGTCATCCCGGCCGACCTGTGCAGCAAGCGGGGCAGCCCCAACTGGCTGCGGGTGTCGCAGTCCAGAGTGCAGCTGCTCAGCCAGTTTGCAGCGGCCAACTGCTCAGCAGAGCCCGTGCTCAGACTCGACGATCACACCAGCAAGTTCGGCAGCGCTCAGCCAATCAGAAACGGCAGCGAGCTGCCCAGCCTGGGCTTCCGGGCGTCCTGCAGGTCGCCAGACGGCACGAAGCACAGCTCCGTGTACTACGGGACCAGGAGACTGCGGGACTCCCAGCTGCCCCCACTGAGGCCAGGCGACGCCAAGCGGGACAGTATCATCATTCTGGGACTTGACTCGCTCTCCCGACTCGAGAGTCTGAGGTCTCTCGTCAATGCTAGCAGTCTGCTGAGAACACAGCTGGGAGCGCTCAGCCTCCTGCAGTACAACATCCTGGGAGACGGCACGCCGGCCGCTCTGGTGCCCATCCTCACCGGGACGAGGGAGTCCGACATGCCCGAAGCTCGCCGGGGCTTCAAGGGAGCTCGGCATCTGGATGAGGTGATGCAGTTCATCTTCCACAAGCTGAAGGAGTTGGGCTACCTCACTCTGTATGGAGAGGAGGGCAGCAGCTTTGGTGAGGCTGTCTAACAAGTTTGCGATTGTGAGTACACTGTCGTTCTTGGATGTCGCAAGTCATCCCGGATCTCCCGTAATTCTCGACTTTCAGGGACCTTCCAGCTGAGATTCCTGGGCTTCAAGAACGAGCCCGCCGACTTCTACCTGAGACCGGTGCTGCAGAAACAGGAGGCCCTCCAGTCTCATCACATCTGCATCGGAAACGAGGTGGCGCCTGCCAGAATGCTCACCGCCATCAAGGACATGTTCTCGATGTACCCTGACCGACCGAAGTTCGCCTTCAGCTTCTTCAGCTCACTGTCTCACGAGAGCAAAGACCTCACTCCGATGGACGCTGAGCTGACCGACTTCCTGAAGTGGTTCGTCAGCGAGAACCTCATCAGCAACACGACTCTCATCCTGATGTCGGACCACGGACAGAGACTCGGACCGCTTAGGAACTCGATGCAGGGCAAGCTGGAGGAGTCGCTGCCGCTCATGACAGTCGCGCTGAGTCGGCAGCTCGAGGCTCGGCTTCCTCGAGCTCGGCAGACTCTGGCGACCAACCGGAACCGACTGACGATTCCCACGGACATTCACCGGACTCTGCTGAGCATCGCTGGATCCGATGCGACCGCTGCTGCTGCTGCGGACAAGTTCAGGTCGTACTCGTTGATCGATGAGGAAGTTCCCGAGACCAGAGGCTGCTCAGAGGCGGGCATCCCGGCTCACTGGTGCTCGTGTCTGAGCTCTGAGAAGATGCAACATCCGGAGAGTGAGCAGCTGCCCGTGAGAGCTGCTCAGTTCGCTGTGGCGCAGATGAACCTCGCCACGGCCGGCTTCCGGAACGCGTGCACCGAGCTGCGGCTCGATAGCATCAGCGAGGCGGACGTCAGTGTGGTGAGCTCATGATTCTCAACCCAATCGACGGAAAAATTTGAGTCCTCGAGCTTAAAGCTTAACTCTGCATTGCTTCAGTTCACCCTTAGCTGTAAAATAAGCGCCAGCATTTGCTGGGGTAAATTAGGGTGTGTTGTGACTCCTCCAGTTCCTGGACTGAACAGCCGTACGCAGGTTATTTCAGATGCGCCGCGCATTAGCTGCGGCCGAGCTTTCGGTTGCACATCTGCAACTGTAATCAAATATTGCTAGTACGTACAGAAAAGTCACAAATATTTGTGCTTTGAGCCTCCGTTATCGAATATATCATAAAGTTTATTTCTTAGAAAATGGTGTGCAGTGTCCTTGCATTTTTAGTTGCACATGTAGGTCCAGCTTTATTCTATCAATCCACACCCCATCACATGTACAGGCCAGCCTCGAGCTGTCCCAACGGGAGCGCCGCACGGACGCCGCATTCGCATACGAGGTTCGAATCCGCAGCCTGACCGCGGCCGGCTACGTCACCGTCCGGTTTGGCACGGTGCCAAACGCAGGTCTGTACGAAGCCACGCTGCGCTTCGCTTTGCGCAACGGCTCGGCAATTGCGACCGGCCGGGCGCTCGACTTCGAACTGATAGGAGAAATTTCCCGGACAAACAGATACGGCAGCGCGGCCAACTGCATAGCGCATAGGATGCCGAGTCTGAGGAAATTCTGCTTCTGCAGGCTGGCCTCTTGATGAACTTGCTGTTGGGCCTGTACAGAACTTTTCTAGTCTGATCGCAAAAGCAGAATAAGCAGACAATCGCAGAAATGATTTTGCTTTTATGTTTGTTTTGAAATAAGTTTGATCTAATAGGCATCGAGATTTCGCCAATCTGTATAAAGTATAAGCATTAAGCACTTGCAAATGTGCGTGTGCAGTGTGTTATCAAAACAGTATATTTAGTTTTTAACTGATTCAACAGTTCGGCTTTTTGTGCGAACGAATTGTGTTGACAAGGAACTCCGATTCGGCAATAATCAATAATATTCACACGGAAAGTCTATGTATATAACTAAAATTACACAGAAAAGTTGCAGCTTGACTTTTTATTGCAAAATATTTCCTGACTGGGGATGAAGACTTGGCGTATTTAGCAGTGAACAGTAGTGAGCAATGGTGAAAAATAGTCACTAGGGATGAATATAAGTTACTGGTTAGTGTAAACTTGAAATACAAAATACAAAATACAAAATACGTGAATGAGAATTGATAGGGCGAACGGGGGTGACAAAAGTTCATAGATTGGAATGAGGGTGAATAAGATTGACTAAGGGTAAATGAGGGTAAACAAGAGAAAATGAGGGTAAATGAGGGTGAATGAGGACCGTGAATGAAGGTAAATGAGGGTGAATGAGGACCGTGAATGAAGGTAAATGAGGGTGAATGAGGACCGTGAATGAAGGTGAATGAGGGTGAATGAGGACCGTGAATGAAGGTAAATGAGGGTGAATCGGGACCGTGAATGAAGGTAAATGAGGGTGAATCAGGACCGTGAATGAAGGTGAATGAATGCGCATAGAAGTTTATCTAAGTGAAAGCTATTAGCAGTGCACTATGCATGCACTTAGCAGAGCAGCCAAATAGGAAATCAGCAAAGTATAAGACAGCTGTGCGTGAGCTCACATCTTAAGCCCTATAAATTTATCTCGGTTGTGAAGAGTCCTCGAAATCTCCTGAACAGCAATGCCAGGTATTCGAGTTTTAGACCTTATCTAGATGAAAAGATCCCCTGTCTTAACGGCTGTCCACTCCGATCCATCCCAATTGGTTTAAAGAAAAAATGCAATTCCGACTACTGATAGTAGGAGCAAAACAAGAAAAATTTGTGCATGCAACAACAGACAGAAAAAAAACAGGTCTATGCGAAGAATAAAATGCGGAAAACAGTGCGAAACTTGGTAATAAATTTATTAATATAAAACTGTCAGTCACTCAAAGCTCTAACCAGTGGACTCCAGCACTCTACCTTTGAAAATAGATTAAAACAACAGATAAAGTCTAAATTATGAAAAAAATCTGCTGTGCAAAATAGTAAAGAAAATTTTTTGCTTGTATACGAAAATTCAAACCACGCTTTTTGACGTCTACTTACTGTGAGTAGAAAAATACGCATTTTATTGTTTAAATTCGATTAAATGAATAAAAAATGACTCAGAAACTGTATAGAGGGCTGCTACTTGGGCACCAGAAGGCTGCGGGTCATGTCGAAGCTGTTGCCGTCGGGGTGCAGAGTCAGACAGCGCCCGGACTTCAGATCGCGCACCCGGAGAAATCCGGCCTCATCAATACCCAGAATCCGGCAGCTGATCGTGACACCATCGGCTGAGGCGCCCAGCTGCTGAGAGGAGAGGCGCGCGTCCACCACTTGGTCGCTGAGTTGGGGAGGGAGTGGGTGGTTGGTAGACAGAGAAGTAGACATACATGTAATAGTAGCCGGAGAATTAGATAGATTAATAGACAGAGGGGTAGATAAAAAAGTAGATAGAGAAGTAGACAGAGTAGCAGTTAGAGAAGTAGATAAAAAATTTAATTGAAAAGTAGAGAGATTAGCAGACAGGTAAGCAGATAGATTAGTCGACAGAGAAGTAGATAGAACAACAAAGAAGTAGATAAAGCAGTAGATAGATAAATAGATAGAATAGCAGAAAAAAGTAGATTGAGAAAGAGATAGAACAGTAGACAGAGAAGTAGGTAGATTAGCAGACAGAGAAGTAGGTAGATTAGTAGACAGAGAAGTAGATAAATTAGTAGACAGACAGAGAAGTAGATAGATTAGTAGACAGAGAAGTAGATAGATTAGTAGACAGAGAAGTAGGTAGATTAGCAGACAGAGAAGTAGATAAATTTGCAGACAGAGAAGTAGATAAATTAGTAGACAGAGAAGTGGGTAGATTAGCAGACAGAAGTAGATAGATTAGTAGACAGAGTAGACAGCATGCGAGCTCATAGCACAGCTGGGAGACTCATACCTGTGCATCCAATTCTCGGTATAAAGTTTCCTAAACGCTTCAAACTGAAAGTCGGTCACCATGGCTTCGAGTTCGGTGACCACCCTGGCGGTGACCACCTCTCGAGTCAGAGCGGCAGGGAGCGGTCGGTCGCAAGAGTCAAATGCGGCCGCCAAGCAGCTGCCAGGAGTTCGATTGCTGACGTTGATGCCAATGCCTGCAGTGTCAAGGTTGAGGGATTTGGAGTATAGAAAGGGGAATTGGAGTATAGAAAGGGGAGTTGGAGTAAAAAAAGAGGATTTGAGGTGTAGAAAGGGGATTTGAGGGGTAGAAAGGTGAATTGGAGTATAGAAAGGGGATTTGATGTGTAGAAAGGGGATTTGAGAGGTAGAAAGGGGATTTGAGGTGTAGAAGGAGGATTTGAGGTGTAGAAAGGGGATTTGAGGGGTAGAAAGCGGATTTGAGGGGCAGAAAGGGGATTTGAGATGTAGAAAGGGGACTTGAGGTGTAGAAAGGGGATTTGAGGTGTAGAAAGGGGATTTGAGGTGTAGAAAGGGAATTTGAGGTGTAGAAAGGGGATTTGAGGTGTAGAAAGGGGATTTGAGGGGTAGAAAGGGGATTTGAGGTGTAGAAAGAGAATTTGAGGGGTAGAAAGAGGATTTTAAGTGTAGAAAGGGGATTTGAAGTGTAGAAAGGGGATTTGAGGTGTAGAAAGGGGATTTGAAGTTTAGAAAGAGGATTTTAAGTGTAGAAAGGGGATTTGAAGTGTAGAAAGGGGATTTGAGGTGTAGAAAGGGGATTTGAAGTTTAGAAAGAGGATTTTAAGTGTAGAAAGGGGATTTGAAGTGTAGAAAGGGGATTTGAAGTTTAGAAAGAGGGTTTTAAAATGTAGAAAGGGTATTTTAAGTGTAGAAAGGGAATTTAAAATGTAGAAAAGAGAATTTAAGTTTAGAGGATTTGGATTCAGTAGGATTTTATCCCAAAAGGATCCGAAAAAGCAAAATCTTTTTGAGTTAACCCCAAGTCGAGCCGACCAAAGGGATAAAAAATGTCAGGGATTTCTCAAGTTCAAGATATAGTCGCAATCAGGTCAGCCGCTCACCAATGGCCGCGGACAGCGAGTCTTTCGATGTGCTGGCCTTGACCAGAATGCCGCACACCTTGCCGCGGCCGGGCATGTGAATGTCATTCGGCCACTTGATCTTCAGGTCCATGTCCTGGAGAGCGTTGGCGGGATATTTGAATTGTATATGAGCGGCATTATGGGATTCGAACCCGGGACTATGAAATCCGAAATCAGGACTATGGGATTTAAACCTATGCTATGAGATTCCAAAAAAGAGATGGAATTTGAACCCGAGACTGTGAGATTCGAACCCGGGACTATGGGATTCAAACCCAAGACTATGGGATTCGAACTCAAGACTATGGGATTCGAACCCGGGACTATGGGATTCGAACCCAGGACTATGGGATTCGAACACGGGCCTGTGAGATTCGAACTCAAGACTATGGGATTCGAACCCGGGACTATGGGATTCGAACCCAGGACTATGGGATTCGAACACGGGCCTGTGAGATTCGAACCCAGGACTATGGGATTCGAACCCGGGAATGTGAGATTCAAACCCGGACTATCCGATTGAAACCCAAATCTATGGGATTCGAACCCGGGCCTATGTGATTCTAACACGGGACTATGAGATTCGAACTCAGGACTGTGAGAACCGAACCCGGGACTATGAGATGGGCTGCTCACCGCACATCCCGGCACGGACTTGACGGCCCTCAGCACGGCCAGAGCCACAACGTGTTGCAGCAGCGAAGGCTTCGAGGCCAGCGCAGATCCGACAGGCAGGCTGAGGTGCAGAGACAGCTGGGCTGACCCAGCCGGTGCCAGCCAGACGTTCTCATCTCGGCCGCGGCCGCGAAGCTGGATGCCGGACACGATCAACAGGCCGGAGTTGACGGGTAGCCGGGGTAGCAGCCTGACAATGGGGCGGGGGTTCGAATCTTATGTTAGAAATTTTTATGCTACTGTAAGTAGATCAATGCCTATATCCATGGTGTTTATTGGGTCAAGGCGTCTATTGGGTCAAGGAGTTTACTGGGTCAGTGTGTTTATTGGGTCATGAAGTTTACTGGGTCAATGTGTTCATTGGGTCATGAAGTTTACTGGGTCAATGTGTTCATTTGGGTCAAGATGTTTATTGGGTCATGGAGTTTACAGGGTCATGAAGTTTACTGGGTCATGAAGTTTACTGGGTCATGAAGTTTACAGGGTCATGAAGTTTACTGGGTCATGAAGTTTTCTGGGTCATGAAGTTTACTGGGTCATGAAGTTTACAGGGTCATGAAGTTTACTGGGTCATGAAGTTTTCTGGGTCATGAAGTTTACTGGGTCATGAAGTTTACAGGGTCATGAAGTTTACAGGGTCATGAAGTTTACAGGGTCATGAAGTATACTTAGTCAATGTCTTTATTGGGTTGGGTCATGGAGTTTGCTGGGTCAATGTGCTCATTTCGGTCAAGATATTGATCGGGTCAAGTCATTTGAGTCGAAGAGCTTTTTGGTTCAATGGGTCAAGCGGGTGAAAGGGTTCCCACCCTTACAGCTCAGACCAGCAGCCCAGCTCACCCCGTGATCAGATCCCACGAGGACTCCATAACCTGCGAGTACATGAGGCATCCGCCCAGCAGCTTGGCCTCCCTGTACTGGCAGAACTGCCGCAGGTCGAACTCCCCAGCCAGACGCTCTGGCGCAGCGGAGGACTCGTCAACGAAGACCACGGGGACTGTCAGCGAGGCACCGTCGGCTGACTGAGACACCGAGAAAGAGTCCTGAGGCGATGGACGAAGTCTGAGGTGCCGATTCGGCTGATAGGTCAGCAAGTCCTGGCTGGCACCGGAGGGGGCGGGCAGCACCGAGTCCAGAGCCTGTGAATTAGTGCGGCGGGGTCAATAGGGGGTCAACAGGGGGTCAATGACACATTAGGGTCAATGACACAGGGGGGTCAATGACAGGGGGTCAATGACATATTGGGGTCAATGACATAGGGGGTCAATGACACATAGGAGGTCAATGACACAGGGGTCAAGGACACATAGGGGGTCAATGACACATTGGGGGCGAATGACACATAGGGGGTCAAAGACACAGGGGGGTCAAGGACACATAGGGGGTCAATGACCCAGGGGGTCAAGGACACATAGGGGGTCAATGAAACATAGGGGATGAATGACATAGGGGTCAAAGACACGGGGGTCAAAGACATAGGGGGTGAATGACACAGGGGTCAATGACACAGGGGGTCAATGACACAGGGGTAAATGACACAGGGGGTCAATGACACAGGGGGTCAAGCACCAATCAGCAGCAACATACCTGACCATCCAGTGACACAAAGTAGATTGGCTGCAGCTGCGGCAGCTGGAGACTTCCCGGCGAGACCGTGCGAACCCCGGCGAATTTCAAGACGCCGGCCAGCGCGTCCGTGCTGGGGCCGGCCTGCGACTCGGGCTGGGGAATTGGGGTATCGCAGCAAAATGCATTTGGGGCTTGCCAATGCAGTCCCAGTCTTCACTTAGTCATGAAGAGGAATCAGTCGGTGTGCTTCCCAACTGTCGCACTCTCGATCTCACTCTCACTCTCACTATCATTCTCGATCTCACTCTCACTATCATTCTCGATCTCACTCTCACTATCACTCTCGATCTCACTCTCACTCTCACTATCATTCTCGATCTCACTCTCACTATCACTCTCGATCTCACTCTCACTCTCACTATCATTCTCGATCTCACTCTCACTATCATTCTCGATCTCACTCTCACTATCACTCTCGATCTCACTCTCACTCTCACTATCACTCTCGATCTCACTCTCACTCTCACTATCATTCTCGATCTCACTCTCACTATCACTCTCGATCTCACTCTCACTCTCACTATCATTCTCGATCTCACTCTCACTATCACTCTCGATCTCACTCTCACTCTCACTATCATTCTCGATCTCACTCTCACTATCACTCTCGATCTCATTCTCACTATCACTCTCGATCTCATTCTCAATCTCACTATCAATCTCACTATCAGTCTCACTTTCAATCTCACTATCACTCTTGATCTCACTCTCACTATCACTCTTGATCTCACTCTCACTATCACTCTTGATCTCACTCTCACTATCACTCTCGATCTCACTCTCACTCTCACTATCACTCTCGATCTCACTCTCACTCTCACTATCATTCTCGATCTCACTCTCACTATCACTCTCGATCTCATTCTCACTATCACTCTCGATCTCATTCTCAATCTCACTATCAATCTCACTATCAGTCTCACTTTCAATCTCACTATCACTCTTGATCTCACTCTCACTATCACTCTTGATCTCACTCTCACTATCACTCTCGATCTCATTCTCACTATCACTCTCGATCTCACTCTCACTATCATTCTCGATCTCACTCTCACTATCATTCTCGATCTCACTCTCACTATCACTCTCGATCTCACTCTCACTATCACTCTCGATCTCACTCTCACTATCACTATCGATCTCACTCTCACTATCATTCTCGATCTCACTCTCACTATCACTCTCGATCTCACTCTCACTATCACTCTCGATCTCACTCTCACTATCACTCTCGATCTCACTCTCACTATCACTCTCGATCTCACTCTCACTATCATTCTCGATCTCACTCTCACTATCATTCTCGATCTCACTCTCACTATCACTCTCGATCTCACTCTCACTATCACTCTCGATCTCACTCTCACTATCACTCTCGATCTCATTCTCACTATCACTCTCGATCTCACTCTCACTCTCACTATCATTCTCGATCTCACTCTCACTATCACTCTCGATCTCACTCTCACTCTCACTATCATTCTCGATCTCACTCTCACTATCACTCTCGATCTCATTCTCACTATCACTCTCGATCTCATTCTCAATCTCACTATCAATCTCACTATCAGTCTCACTTTCAATCTCACTATCACTCTTGATCTCACTCTCACTATCACTCTCGATCTCATTCTCACTATCACTCTCGATCTCACTCTCACTATCATTCTCGATCTCACTCTCACTATCATTCTCGATCTCACTCTCACTATCACTCTCGATCTCACTCTCACTATCACTCTCGATCTCACTCTCACTATCACTATCGATCTCACTCTCACTATCACTCTCGATCTCACTCTCACTATCACTCTCGATCTCACTCTCACTATCACTCTCGATCTCACTCTCACTATCATTCTCGATCTCACTCTCACTATCATTCTCGATCTCACTCTCACTATCACTCTCGATCTCACTCTCACTATCACTCTCGATCTCACTCTCACTATCACTCTCGATCTCATTCTCACTATCACTCTCGATCTCACTCTCACTATCATTCTCGATCTCACTCTCACTATCACTCTTGATCTCACTCTCACAATCACTCTCGATCTCATTCTCACTATCACTCTCGATCTCACTCTCACTATCATTCTCGATCTCACTCTCACTATCACTCTCGATCTCACTCTCACTCTCACTATCATTCTCGATCTCACTCTCACTATCACTCTCGATCTCATTCTCACTATCACTCTCGATCTCATTCTCAATCTCACTATCAATCTCACTATCAGTCTCACTTTCAATCTCACTATCACTCTTGATCTCACTCTCACTATCACTCTCGATCTCATTCTCACTATCACTCTCGATCTCACTCTCACTATCATTCTCGATCTCACTCTCACTATCATTCTCGATCTCACTCTCACTATCACTCTCGATCTCACTCTCACTATCACTCTCGATCTCACTCTCACTATCACTATCGATCTCACTCTCACTATCACTCTCGATCTCACTCTCACTATCACTCTCGATCTCACTCTCACTATCACTCTCGATCTCACTCTCACTATCATTCTCGATCTCACTCTCACTATCATTCTCGATCTCACTCTCACTATCACTCTCGATCTCACTCTCACTATCACTCTCGATCTCACTCTCACTATCACTCTCGATCTCATTCTCACTATCACTCTCGATCTCACTCTCACTATCATTCTCGATCTCACTCTCACTATCACTCTTGATCTCACTCTCACTATCACTCTCGATCTCATTCTCACTATCACTCTCGATCTCACTCTCACTATCATTCTCGATCTCACTCTCACTATCACTCTCGATATCACTCTCACTATCACTCTCGATCTCACTCTCACTATCACTATCGATCTCACTCTCACTATCACTCTCGATCTCACTCTCACTATCACTCTCGATCTCATTCTCACTATCACTCTCGATCTCACTCTCACTATCACTCTCGATCTCATTCTCACTATCACTCTCGATCTCACTCTCACTATCATTCTCGATCTCACTCTCACTATCACTATCGATATCACTCTCACTATCACTCTCGATCTCACTCTCACTATCACTATCGATCTCACTCTCACTATCACTCTCGATCTCACTCTCACTATCACTCTCGATCTCATTCTCACTATCACTCTCGATCTCACTCTCACTCTCACTATCATTCTCGATCTCACTCTCACTATCACTCTCGATCTCACTCTCACTCTCACTATCATTCTCGATCTCACTCTCACTATCACTCTCGATCTCATTCTCACTATCACTCTCGATCTCATTCTCAATCTCACTATCAATCTCACTATCAGTCTCACTTTCAATCTCACTATCACTCTTGATCTCACTCTCACTATCACTCTCGATCTCACTCTCACTATCACTCTCGATCTCACTCTCACTATCACTATCGATCTCACTCTCACTATCATTCTCGATCTCACTCTCACTATCACTCTCGATCTCACTCTCACTATCACTCTCGATCTCACTCTCACTATCACTCTCGATCTCACTCTCACTATCACTCTCGATCTCACTCTCACTATCATTCTCGATCTCACTCTCACTATCATTCTCGATCTCACTCTCACTATCACTCTCGATCTCACTCTCACTATCACTCTCGATCTCACTCTCACTATCACTCTCGATCTCATTCTCACTATCACTCTCGATCTCACTCTCACTCTCACTATCATTCTCGATCTCACTCTCACTATCACTCTCGATCTCACTCTCACTCTCACTATCATTCTCGATCTCACTCTCACTATCACTCTCGATCTCATTCTCACTATCACTCTCGATCTCATTCTCAATCTCACTATCAATCTCACTATCAGTCTCACTTTCAATCTCACTATCACTCTTGATCTCACTCTCACTATCACTCTCGATCTCATTCTCACTATCACTCTCGATCTCACTCTCACTATCATTCTCGATCTCACTCTCACTATCATTCTCGATCTCACTCTCACTATCACTCTCGATCTCACTCTCACTATCACTCTCGATCCCACTCTCACTATCACTATCGATCTCACTCTCACTATCACTCTCGATCTCACTCTCACTATCACTCTCGATCTCACTCTCACTATCACTCTCGATCTCACTCTCACTATCATTCTCGATCTCACTCTCACTATCCTTCTCGATCTCACTCTCACTATCACTCTCGATCTCACTCTCACTATCACTCTCGATCTCACTCTCACTATCACTCTCGATCTCATTCTCACTATCACTCTCGATCTCACTCTCACTATCATTCTCGATCTCACTCTCACTATCACTATCGATATCACTCTCACTATCACTCTCGATCTCATTCTCACTATCACTCTCGATCTCACTCTCACTATCATTCTCGATCTCACTCTCACTATCACTCTCGATCTCACTCTCACTCTCACTATCATTCTCGATCTCACTCTCACTATCACTCTCGATCTCATTCTCACTATCACTCTCGATCTCATTCTCAATCTCACTATCAATCTCACTATCAGTCTCACTTTCAATCTCACTATCACTCTTGATCTCACTCTCACTATCACTCTCGATCTCATTCTCACTATCACTCTCGATCTCACTCTCACTATCATTCTCGATCTCACTCTCACTATCATTCTCGATCTCACTCTCACTATCACTCTCGATCTCACTCTCACTATCACTCTCGATCTCACTCTCACTATCACTATCGATCTCACTCTCACTATCACTCTCGATCTCACTCTCACTATCACTCTCGATCTCACTCTCACTATCACTCTCGATCTCACTCTCACTATCATTCTCGATCTCACTCTCACTATCATTCTCGATCTCACTCTCACTATCACTCTCGATCTCACTCTCACTATCACTCTCGATCTCACTCTCACTATCACTCTCGATCTCATTCTCACTATCACTCTCGATCTCACTCTCACTATCATTCTCGATCTCACTCTCACTATCACTCTTGATCTCACTCTCACTATCACTCTCGATCTCATTCTCACTATCACTCTCGATCTCACTCTCACTATCATTCTCGATCTCACTCTCACTATCACTCTCGATATCACTCTCACTATCACTCTCGATCTCACTCTCACTATCACTATCGATCTCACTCTCACTATCACTCTCGATCTCACTCTCACTATCACTCTCGATCTCACTCTCACTATCACTCTCGATCTCACTCTCACTATCATTCTCGATCTCACTCTCACTATCACTCTCGATCTCACTCTCACTATCACTCTCGATCTCACTCTCACTATCACTATCGATCTCACTCTCACTATCACTCTCGATCTCACTCTCACTATCACTCTCGATCTCACTCTCACTATCACTCTCGATCTCACTCTCACTATCACTCTCGATCCCACTCTCACTATCACTCTCGATCTCATTCTCACTATCACTCTCGATATCACTCTCACTATCACTCTCGATATCACTCTCACTATCACTCTCGATCTCACTCTCACTATCACTCTCGATATCACTCTCGATCTCACTCTCACTATCACTCTCGATATCACTCTCGATCTCATTCTCACTATCACTCTCGATCTCACTCTCACTATCACTCTCGATCTCACTCTCACTATCACTCTCGATATCACTCTCGATCTCATTCTCACTATCACTCTCGATCTCACTCTCACTATCACTCTCGATCTCACTCTCACTATCACTCTCGATCTCATTCTCAATCTCAATATCAATCTCACTATCAGTCTTACTTTCAATCTTACTCTCACTATCACTCTCGATCTCACTCTCACTATCACTCTCGATATCACTCTCGATCTCACTCTCACTATCACTCTCGATATCACTCTCGATCTCATTCTCACTATCACTCTCGATCTCACTCTCACTATCACTCTCGATCTCACTCTCACTATCACTCTCGATATCACTCTCGATCTCATTCTCACTATCACTCTCGATCTCACTCTCACTATCACTCTCGATCTCACTCTCACTATCACTCTCGATCTCACTCTCACTATCACTCTCGATCCCACTCTCACTATCACTCTCGATCTCATTCTCACTATCACTCTCGATATCACTCTCACTATCACTCTCGATATCACTCTCACTATCACTCTCGATCTCACTCTCACTATCACTCTCGATATCACTCTCGATCTCACTCTCACTATCACTCTCGATATCACTCTCGATCTCACTCTCACTATCACTCTCGATCTCACTCTCACTATCACTCTCGATCTCATTCTCAATCTCACTATCAATCTCACTATCAGTCTCACTTTCAATCTCACTATCACTCTCGATCTCACTCTCACTATCACTCTCGATATCACTCTCGATCTCACTCTCACTATCACTCTCGATATCACTCTCGATCTCATTCTCACTATCACTCTCGATCTCACTCTCACTATCACTCTCGATATCACTCTCGATCTCACTCTCACTATCACTCTCGATCTCACTCTCACTATCACTCTCGATCTCATTCTCACTATCACTCTCGATCTCACTCTCACTATCACTCTCGATCCCACTCTCACTATCACTCTCGATCTCATTCTCACTATCACTCTCGATCTCTCTCTCACTCTCACTCTCGATCTCATTCTCAATCTCACTAACAATCTCATTCTCACTATCACTCTCGATCTCACTCTCACTATCACTCTCGATCTCATTCTCAATCTCTCTATCAATCTCACTATCAATCTCACTATCAGTCTCACTTTCAATCTCACTATCAATCTCACTATCAATCTCACTTTTAGTTTCACTGTCAATCTCACTATCAATCTCACTATCAATCTCACTTTTAGTTTCATTGTCAATCTCACTATCAATCTTACTTTTAGTCTCACTGTCAATCTCACTATCAATCTCACTTTTAGTTTCATTGTCAATCTCACTATCAATCTTACTTTTAGTCTCACTGTCAATCTCACCTTAAATCTCACTATCAATCTCACTTTTAGTCTCACTATCAATCTCACTATCAATCTCACTTTTAGTTTCATTGTCAATCTCACTATCAATCTCACTTTTAGTTTCACTGTCAATCTCACTATCAATCTCACTTTTAGTCTTACTGTCAATCTCACTATCAATCTCACTTTTAGTTTCACTGTCAATCTCACTATTAATCTCACTATCATACTCACTATCAATCTCACTTTTAGTCTCACTATCAATCTCACTATCAATCTCACTTTTAGTCTCACTATCAATCTCACTATCAATCTCACTTTTAGTCTCACTGTCAATCTCACTACCAATCTCACTTTTAGTCTCACTGTCAATCTCACTATAAATCTCACTATCATACTCACCATCAATCTAAGTTTCACTCATCCCCTCAGTCTCACTGCCTCACACTTTGAATATCACTCTCACTCAGCCATCGCTTCACCTCTTCTTATTCTAAGGTTATTCTGAGTTGCACTTTCCAGGGGCAAATTATTATCTTAGGCATATTTTGAGAAGATTTACTGAGCACTGGATCAATGCTCAAAGGAATAGAAGTGGAACTAGATAACAAGCCAGCATCCCGAGCTGCATGGATTTGTGATTGACTGCCCAAATCCGGTGTCAGATTAACAGAGCACCTGAACCCTGATACCCTTTCTGAAATACAAAACTCGCCAGCAGATTCGGGTCAGGAAGAGTATGCATTCCTTTGGACAAGACTGGATGGACAGACAATCTCGAATAGTGGCTCGAATAGAGGCAGATGTGCATTTTTTCTGCACTGGATTAGAAAGCTTTGCCAGCAGCTAGCCACAAAAAAGAAATGATCAAAGTGAAAATTAGGCTGATGACTTTTGGATGCTTGAAAACCTAAAGGGGAGCTAGATGAGAGTATTAGTAGCGGTAGTATTAGTAGTAGTAGCAGTAGTAGTAGTAGTAGTAGCAGTAGTAGTAGTAGTAGTAGTAGTAGTAGTAGTAGTAGTAGTAGTACTAGTAGTAGTACTAGTAGTAGTAGTAGTAGTAGTAGTAGTAGTAGTAGTAGTAGTAGTAGTAGTAGTAGTAGTAGTAGTAGTAGTAGTAGTAGTAGTAGTAGTACTAGTAGTAGTAGTAGTAGTAGTAGTAGTAGTAGTAGTAGTAGTAGTAGTAGTAGTAGTAGTAGTAGTAGTAGTAGTAGTAGTAGTAGTAGTAGTAGTAGTAGTAGTAGTAGTAGTAGTAGTAGTAGTAGTACTAGTAGTAGTAGTAGTAGTAGTAGTAGTAGTAGTAGTAGTAGTAGTAGTAGTAGTAGTAGTAGTAGTAGTAGTAGTAGTAGTAGTAGCAGTAGTAGTAGTAGTAGTAGTAGTAGCAGTAGTAGTAGTAGTAGTAGTAGTAGTAGTAGTAGTAGTAGTAGTAGTAGTAGTAGTAGTAGTAGTAGTAGTAGTAGTAGTAGTAGTAGTAGTAGTAGTAGTAGTAGTAGTATCACCAGCTCACCCAGAACAGCAGGCCGATCTTTCCCCCTCCGACGGATTCGAACCCGGCCCAGCCGTCGCCGCAGCCGGCAGCCTTGGCGACCTCCAGCTGAACTCCTGGCAGCGCGGCAGCCAGACCGGCTTCGCTCCGCAGGTCGGCCTCGCCGACGCAGCAGGCGATGAGGCAGCCAGACGCTTCGTCGAGGAATCGCCGAGCCACCGTGGCCGCCTCCGTCGGAGTCAACGAGGCAGACGGCGGCACGGCGAGGACGCGGCAGACGGTGGCCCAGGCCGCCTCGCTGCGGCACAGCTCCGAGCGCGGCAGCTGGCGAACGATCGTGTCGAAGGGGTCGGTGAAGGAGCGGAAACCGGCGGCCAGGGATGAGGCAGAGGCTGCTGATGAGTCGTCGGTGAGGACGGCCAGGTTGGGAGGCTTCGCCTGGCCCAGGGGCGCCTGCGGCGGGTCGCTTGGCCTGCCGCCAGACAGCTGGCTGGACTGCTGCGAAGGGGGGGAACAGGGTGCGCTGTTAATCCCGCAGCTACTCAAATCCCATAAAAACTCAAATCCCACAGCTACTCAAATCCCACAGCTACTCAAATCCCACAGCTACTCAAATCCCACAGCTACTCAAATCTCACCGACTCCGTCCTCCTCAGCAGAGACGATGCCGATGCCAGCAGATCCTCAACGCTGCCCGTGGAGCCGCCGCTTCCCCCGCCGATCTCGCTGATGTCCTGCAGCAGGCGGCAGCGGTTGCGGCTGCCACCTCCCGCCAGCCGACGGACCGACACGGCCGGCTCGCTGCTCCGCCTGTCGCGAAAGTCGCCCCGACCTCCCGGGGTGTCAGCAGCGGCGCCCGAAGTAGGCGAGGTCGGCTCGCTGGCGGTGCCCCCGATGAGGTTCATCGGCAGGCCCTCCAAAGTGACCAGCAGCAGCAGGTTGAACTTCAGCGGATCGTCCGCAACCAGACGGTTGGTGAGGAAGGCGTCGAACAGCAGGCGGAGCTCCGCCTCGGTGCACGTGACCAGGAAGGCGAACACCGGGCCGGAGCGCCAGGCAAGACGACGGCTGTGGCGCTCCAGCTTGCAGATGCCGCCGGATGACTCCAGGGCGCTCACTGATGAGGGAGAAGAGGCTGGGGCGGCTGCAGCGGCGGCGGCGGCTGCATAGTGCCTCTCCCAGAACTCCTGCGAGTCGGTGGACTCGGCCTCAATCAGCAGCGGGTGGCGGCCGCGCAGGCAGAGCGAGAGGTCAGACGGTGTGTCGATGAAGGAGGTGAAGCTGGACAGGTTCACCACGGGCTGTGCGAGGGGATGAGGAGTAGCAATGGCGCTTGCAGGTCGCATCGATAGGTACTTCAGGGTCACTAAATAGGGAAAACACCCTTTTGCTTCACCTCAAGGTCATTTTGGGGGAACCGCTGTCCAGCCCAGCCCAAGGTCACTCAACTGACACAGGGTCCGAAAAAACCCAGCCCATTCCAAGGTCACTCAACTGACACAGTATCGGAAATAACCCAGCCAATCTCAAGGTCACTTAATTGGCACAGGGTCAGAAATAACCCAGCCAATCTCAAAGTAAATCAACTGACACAGTGTTGGAAATAGCCCAGCCAATCTCAAGGTCACTCAACTGACACAGTGTCAGAAATAACCCCGCCAATCTCAAGGTCACTCAACTAACTCAGGGTCGGAAATAACTCAGCCCATTCCAAGGTCACTAAACTGACACAGGGTCGGAAATAACCCAGCCCATCCCAAGGTCACTAAACTGACACAGTGTCGGAAATAACCCAGCCAATCTCAAGGTCACTTAATTGGCACAGGGTCAGAAATAACCCCGCCAATCTCAAGGTCACTCAACTGACACAGTGTCGGAAATAACCCAGCCAATCTCAAGGTCACTCAACTGACACAGTGTCGGAAATAACCCAGCCAATCTCAAGGTCACTCAACTGACACAGTGTCGGAAATAACCCAGCCAATCTCAAGGTCACTCAACTGACACAGTGTCGGAAATAACCCAGACCATCCCAAGGTCACAAATGAAAACTCACCGTAGGAAAAACGCTGGCCACCTCAAAGTCGCCCACAGAGCTGACAATTTCCTCTCGCCAAGCCACCATGGGGTTCACGCAGGGTGAGATCTGCTGCACAGCAGAGTCAGAAGTCTGGCGGGCGGCCATGGCTGACCGCAGCCGGGCACAGATGGACTGGCCGCCACCACTGCTGCTCTTGCCACACGTTGAAGCTGCTGACGATGAAGAGGTCAAAGCTGAGGACGCGACGGACTGGTTGAAAGCACGGGAAAAGCTTCGCCGAGCCAGAAGGTCCCTGACAGCCTCGCTGACAGCAACAGCTGCTGCACCCATAGTTAACATGGCTTTCAACTGGTGCTCAGATAGGTGGAAAATTGTTCAAATTAAAAAATTAGAGCTGAAAAACCCAAAGTTTGATCAACAATCAGTCTTAGAAATAGATTTTCAAATATTTGGCCCACTGCCATTTGAATTTTTCATCAAAAATTGGCCAGATAGATCTCAAAAAATATCAAAGACAGACAGATAGACAGACAAACACTGCAAAATCAAAATGAGTATATATATTTGATAAATAGATGCATATTTAATAGCATATAATGTAGTTAGAACTAGAACTATATCATTTTGTATCAAATATTTTGACTTATATGAAATAAATTTATTTAACCAAAAAAACCAAAAGAAACCCCCTCCAAAAAATAATTTTGGCTGTGCCATTGACCCATATAGCCAGGGCATATTTGGATATCAAGACTCTGCCTAATCCTAATTTTTAATAGATTCTATAAGCACCTTATTAGTAAAAGAGAACTGATATTCTAAATGTTAATTCTAAGCCACTATCAACTAAGCCTTTATAAAATTATATAACAAATATTGATAATGACAAAATACTTATAAGCAAACATGTTTGTATTCAATTACAATGTAGATAGCCTTTAATGGCACAAAAAATATATGTTAGAAGTCAAAATTTATCTTATTATTAACGTTTTTATATTATACCACCCTAGGTTTATTAAACTATGGTAGGCATAAAACAAATTTTATATTGCTGCTAAGGCCTAATACTAGTGTATACTTTCACTTTTCAATTTCCTAAATTCAAATCAATGGTCAAAACCATATCATTAAATAAAATATAAACTAGGCCTAACTATAACTAAACTGCTAATAAAAGCTATTGCTTTTTATTAAAGAAACTAGTTAAAGAAAAGATTAAATACAATAGGAAGCAAAATTCTGTACTGATTTGACCTAAAAACTGAAAGCCTCATATTATTATAAACCTCATTAACTGCAATTATAGGGTCCATATAAGGGCATAAAAATTAAATTAAAGCTTTTTAGAAAATTTACAACTGAACTACACAACTCACACTGTCACACATGCGAGTAAGCGAGTTGGATGAGATAAGGCAAATAAATGATATTTATGTGAATAATGAAATCATAATTATTAACACGGTATAGGCCTATGGCTTCTTCTTTACCATTCAAAGCAACGAAGAGCCTCAAACTACATCGTGTTTTGTTTAATCGTCTTGCTTTGCCTTACCCCAGTGTCCTGCGATGTTTAACCACCAGTATACAAAAAATGCGCTACATTGAAATTCGTTTAAAAAGTTTCTGCGTCACTAACTTTCACAGTTAAGCTTAAGGCAAAATAAAGTCTTTAGATATTGCATCAACTTTTTACTAAAGTAAACTTACTATAAAACTATATAAACTAAAGTGTTTTAAAAAGAAATAAATAGTTTGTTTTAACACGTACAATTAGCTTCAAACAACTTATTCTGCTGAAAAAAGAGTTGTAGATCAAATAATTCGCATCAATAAGTAATGGATTCAGTTCCCATTGCTGATCCAAACTTTTTATTTCCGCTCAACTGCGGAGATAGGAGCTAAGAACGACCTTATCTTACGATGGCTTTATAGAACGGGCCCAAAAAGTCTAGGACGAGGCATGGCGCGGCACCTTTCAGTCTTAAGAGCCCACAAGGTATGGTACTACTATAATAATATAATAATATAATTATATAGTTAACTTTCCTTGCTTTCGCAGTGCCAGAGCCCAGCGGGGGGGTTGCACAGGTTTTTTCGTACAGCCCGGCCGTAACGTACGTCATTTCTGGAAAATCGTACATTTATGACAATTGATGCAGTATCATGGTAGAAATTAGAATATTTAACACTTAGTACATGGAAAACTGAATAATCATTCAATCAGTTGGCCCACACGTATTTCCCATTTAACATGTAACTTGAACTTCAAACATACATGTATGTAATTTTAGTGTACTAACACAGAATACAATATGTGACTCCGTAAATTTACTAGGTAACTGATTTATGAGCTAAAGTTTAGCTCATCATTGTGACATGCCCCATAGACAATACATGGCGTGGCCGCAACCTGCAGTGGCAGTGTCACCTATGCAGGGAGTAGCTACACCCGGTAAAAACTCCCACTTATGTACGAGACAGGACTCCTAATCTGTTGCAGATCGATGAACGTTCTTGGGCCCAACTGTACTAGAAATGGCCGATTAAGACTCTATGCGAGGCATACAAGGACAGTCTAATCAGTACTGCATGGAAACGAGGGAATCATTGGCATAGAGGGTCTTTTAGGTAAGCGATTGTAGACTACACTAAGATTCCCTCCTAAGCCCCCAGGATCCTAATTAAGGGCCGTGGATAATAGGTGACGCCATTTTATTGTCTTCAAATCCTCCCTGCAGCTAGATGTGGGTTCGATGCGGAAGGGGGATGGGGAAGTGCAGGTCTGGAGGGCTCTCTCATGGTGCACATCAGCTACAGTACACAACTGGGGAATTATTTAGAAGTATTGTTACTGCTACTCAGGCACACTCACACTTCATACCATGACTTTTGGTAAATAAGTAACAGACAGAAGCAAACGAGTTGAATTGCTAATGCCCTGATTTACTGGCCCTGGCCCTACCATTTGCGCGTTAATTATTGGAATTCAGAATACGTTAGATTGCAGGAGTACATGTAGGAGATGCAGTAGGAGCAATGGGGAGACCGGACTGATGATTCCCAACGGCGAGCGCAATAGAGGAAAAATATCTTTATATGCTTGGCGCGTGGCCCGAAGGGCGTCGGATGGTCACGGCGGCGGATGCAGTCACGGACGATCAATCCAGGCGAGACACGTCAGAATTAAGGGAGGTTAAAGCAAAGGGGAGAGACGGAGGAGAAGAAGGAAAGAAGGTGGGAGGGAGAGGAAATCAAGACGTATCGCCTCGAGGTAAACAAAAGGTTAAGTTAAGGCTCTTCACTTTTATTGCCCTGCGATTACGCGTCAAAGTGATCACACGTAAGATTGAAGGCCGTGACTGGCCGCTGTGATTCGACGAGAAATTGGGGTGGGGCGCATAGAAGAAAAATGATTTATGATGAGTGAAAAAGTTGGGGAGATTGGGAGTCATGAAACTGTCACAAGCATGAAAAATAATTTAAAACAATACGCTCGTAGGAGGTGGGGTTGGTGTGCAGGGGAGTGGGGTGGGTGACAAGCATGAGTCATCTTGATTACTTATCCCAATGAGTCATTAAGGGGGCGCAGGAATCACAGGAAAGTAAGTGAGGGTGCGCAAATATTAATGGGGCCGAGAGGACGTGCCTAAACATCAAAAGCTATTAAAAAAGCATAACAATAAAACTAGCTGCTACAATCAGAGAGCAGCCAAGAACAAAGAAGGTCATCATCAGAACAGTTTGATTTGACTGACTTTGTTCGCCACCGAATTTAGACAACATGCAAGGCACGGCATGCAGAAAGATGGTGAATAGAAAAGCTCCCGCATTCAAGGACAAAACAGATGCCCTTATCAACAAAAGAAAGTCTGGCCACCGTTTGGATGGAGCGATTCCCGACATCGCCAGCCCAACCGCGAGGCCCAACGGTTCAGCCATGGATAAGGCTAATGCTCCGGAAACTACCGCTGTTTTTCCAGAACAGCAGGAACGCGATGCCTCCACGGTGACGGTGCAGTAAGTGGTCACAAGCAGCAGTCCAGCGCTTGCAGCGATGACCGCCTCGTGCATCGGCAGCAATAGCAAATGGCCGCCGAGCTTGGCGGGGGAAACTTCCCAACTGGAACCGAGGCGCCAGCCCGAGAGAGCGGCATGAACGCACAGGCTGAAGCAGAGGGCGTTGGTCAGGAAGTTGTGACGGTGGACAGCTGTGCGATTCCTTCGAATAGTTCTCTGTACAAGTTGACCTCGATTTCCATGGCCCTCTGGAACGGCTGAATTCGCTGGCGCCACGTCGGCACCTTGCTGCTGATTTAACTGGACCTCGTCAAGAAGCTCTTCCAAATCGGAATTGGAACTTCTACTGTCGCTGTTGTTGGTGCCGTACTGCCCGACTCCTTGAAAGCTGGCGGTTGGTGAGGTCGTCCCTGGCGGATGTACATCCTGCTGGCCGCTTTCTGCACAGTCACCACCAGCATTGTCGGCTGAGACTGCAGCTTCCGCAGCTGCTGTCACAATCGGCCGCCGCTCCACCTCGGACCCATCAGCGACCCAGTCGTCGTCGCGGAGAAGGTGACTCCGACTGCTGGCGGAAATCCCCGAGCCGCTGGAGCCCAGGTTGAACGCGGCCAGAGCTTCGCTGCCAAGCTCCGGCTCCGGCTCCAGAGTACCGCCCCGCAGCGCCAGCTGGTCGAAGCTGAACAGCGCAAAGAATCCGCACAGCAGCAGGAAGCTCGAGACGGAGAAGTCGCCCAGCACCACCTGCAGATGAGTTTTTCTCTGTCGCAGAGCTTCCTCAAATTCGGCACTGCCAGCCGCAAACAGTTCGAGCAGGCTGGCTGAGCAGAGAGCGCCAGCCGACATGCCGCAGGCGGCGACAAGCAGCGGACGTCGCAGCTGGAACTGCCGGTCGCTGAACCAGCGAATTGGTAGAAAGTAGGCAGCGAGAAGTTGAACAGCAGCGGATGCTGGAATGAGGAGCAGCTTCAGCCCCAGCTGCTGCCCGAAAAGCGTCATCAATCTACTGGGGCTGCGCAGATGGCCGAGTGCTCAAAATAGTCGATATTGTTCTGCTGTTGAAGCCATTTTCTGGTCTCAAATTTTTATAAGCCTTTGCAGCCGGATGAGGGAGACGATAATTACTAAAGCCGGATGTGACTGCATGCTGGAAAAATTTTAAGAGACCAATTATTTAAATGCTCCTCCCATTTGCATGTAGATAATGTTTGCAGTCATTTTGAAGGCTCTGCATGATGAAGCAGAGAAATGGGACAGCATGGTCGCGATCCACAATAGTTATACTGCAGTGATGGTTATACGAATACATTGCCAATATATTGATACAGCACTTATTTCGGCGTTTGGTACACGTTTGCTCGTAAAGTGAAAGCTTGCGGGGCTCATAACCGAGAGTCCGTGGAGAGTCATTTTGCTAAGACTGTTTTAGGGTAGTGTCATTAGACTGCAAGTGACATTCTCCTGTCAGTGACATTTGCCTGTCAGTGACATTTGCCTGTCAGTGACATTTGCCTGTCAGTGACATTTGCCTGCCAGTGACATTTGCCTGTCAGTGACATTTGCCTGTCAGTGACATTTGCCTGTCAGTGACATTTGCCTGTCAGTGACATTTGACTGTCAGTGACATTTGACTGTTTTTTGACTATTAAAAAGATCTGACTGCTGCCTGCAATTGACTTTCCAGTGAAATTCGACTATACCGATATGTTTTGCCTATAGTCTGGACACAGTTCATGGTGGAACGCTTAGGACAAAACAAGAGCTGAGGCAATATCGGATACTCGTACTTCACCATAAACTTCACGATTGCAAGCTCTGACTGTGGAGCGTTTCGAGGCGGTTCGAGGCGGTACTCACAAGTTTGTCAAATTTGTCGAGAAAATGTCTGAAAAATGACAGTCATACGCACAGGCACACGCTCACACACACGAGTGCACAGCGGCCCTAACTGTATTTATCGTTAGGCATGTACACTTCACTGTGCCTTGGGGGTTGGCCCTCAATGGCGTTAATTGCACGAGCAGAGCCAAGCCAAGATTCCAATTCAGCCCCAAATTAATGTGACTGCACTTGGAATCGAGCCTGGGCCGCCGGCATATCAGAGCGCCTCTCGCTAAACCACTAGGCTAGAATACATATATTAGGTTAGAATAGAACATGATAACAATGCAAGGCCGTAGCTCGTAAAATGATCGAGGTAAAACTACTACTAACAGTAGTGAAAAGGCCTGGTGGTCAACACGCAGAAGACCGTTGTGCTCTGCGTGCCGGACGACATCGAGGCTGCAATATTTTGCCGAGGCGCTGACGGGCAGGCGACCGAACTCCCGCGATGTCAGCAGTTCGTCTACCTCGGCGGTCTGGTTCCAGACGCTCGCGAGGACCTGCGACGCCGCCGCGGGCTTGCCTGGGCTGCCTTTCGTTCTGTGAGGGCAGTCCTGCAGTCCGAGGCCCTACCGGACCGCCAGAGGGCGGCGCTGTTCCAGGCGGTAATCGAGACCGTCCTGCTGTACAACGCCGAGACCTGGACGCTGACGGACTCACTCGAACAGCAAGTCGATGCGGCGCACGCTGGTCTGCTGCGCGCCGCCTTCAACATCGGCGTCGAGCGAGTCACCAACGCGGCACTCTATCGCCGCGCTGGCCTGCCACGTCCAAGTGATCTACTGCGCCGTCGGCGACTCCAGCTCGCAGGCCATCTCATCCGCGCCGAGTCGTACTGCCCACAGCCGGTGCAGGAGGTGCTGCTGCTCACGCTGCAGGCACCCTACCGGCGAGGTCAAGCGCGAACTCGGCGTTATGTCGACTGTCTGCTGGCTGACGCCGGCGCCCCGGACACTGCCGGTGGCGCGGCCTTTGTTCGCGCCCAAGCCATGAAGCGCGCCCTGTGACGCTGACTTTTACCATCATGACAGCGTATTTTGTTGTTGTTGTTGTTGTAAAAGCAAATCTGCGTTTAATTATCACTTAAACTATGCCCTACAGCACTGCCTCCAAACGGTGTTAACGATCCGTTAGTTGTTGTTTTCATAGCCGCAGCAGCATCTCCAGCTGTTTGAAGCTGTAGAAAAATCCGTCAGAAATGTTTCTGGGAGCGTTGGACAGCCAGCTGACGCCGGTGGCTCTGTTGGGAATGTCCAGCGCAGCGGGATAATTGTAGTACCGTCCGAATGGGCCAGCGCAATGGCAGCAGGTGTGCCAGTGTGGCAGAAAACTGGTGGCGCACCTGTTGTCGAAGGCGAGTCCACATCGACTGGTTCCTCGATCTCTGGTCATTAATGGCGTGTTGGTTGGCGCCAAGCAGGAGGCTACAGCTGTGCTCTCGGAGTTCAGCGCCAAAACCTGGATAGTATACCTTGTTGACTCGTCAAGTATGCGAAAGTCTTTGTACCTGGCGTAGATGTAGACGTCGTTCCAATAGAGCAGGTCGATTCTCATCAGGCTATTAGTGAGGTTTCTAGTGGTACGATGCAGCCATTCCATGCCTGGGGTGCGGTCACCAGTGTATGGGTGTGATCAGTGTGGGTGTGGTCAGTGTGGGTGTGGTCAGTGTGGGTGTGGTCAGTGTGGGTGTGATCAGTGCAAGTTGATCAGTGCGAGTTGATCAGTGTGGGTGGGTGTGATCAGTGTGGGTGTGATCAGTGTGAGTGGGTGTGATCAGTGTGGGTGTGGTCAGTGTGGGTGTGAAGTGTGATCAGTGCAAGTTGATCAGTACGAGTTGATCAGTGTGGGTGGGTGTGATCAGTGTGGGTGTGATCAGTGTGGGTGTGACCAGTGCAGGTGTGATAAGTGTGAGTGTGATCAGTGTGAGTGTGATCAGTGTGGGTGTGATCAGTGTGGGTGTGACCAGTGCAGGTGTGATCAGTGTGAGTGTGATCAGTGTGGGTGTGATCAGAGTGATAGGTGTGATCAGAGTGATAGGTGTGATCAGTGTGGGTGTGTTCAGTGTGGGTGGGATTAGTGTGGGTGTGATCAGTGTGGGTGTGATCAGTGTGAGTGTGATCAGTGCTCACCAACAAAATAATCGGCATGGTAGGCCCCAAAACCGGTTTTGAAGTCGGCCCAGAGACGATTAAAGCTGATAGCGCTGGAGACTCTCAAGGTGACCGTTTCGTAGCACTGCCCGCCAGTTGTGCAGTAAAAGTCCTGAAGTAAAAGAAATTGAGAGCAATTTTTTAATGAGTAGTCATGCTGGCGCCCCTTGGTGCTGGCGCCCCTTGGTGCTGGCGCCCCTTGGTGCTGGCGCCCCGTGGTGCTGGCGCCCCTTAGTGCTGGTGCCCCTTGGTGCTGGCGCCACTTGGTGCTGGCGCCCTTTGGTGCTGGCGCCCATTGGTGCTGGCGCCCCTTGGTGCTGGTGCCCCTTGGTGCTGGCGCCCCTTGGTGTTGGCGCCCCTTGGTGTTGGCGCCCCTTGGTGCTGGTGCCCCTTGGTGCTGGCGCCACTTGGTGCTGGCGCCCTTTGGTGCTGGCGCCCATTGGTGCTGGCGCCCCTTGGTGCTGGTGCCCCTTGGTGCTGGCGCCCCTTGGTGTTGGCGCCCCTTGGTGCTGGCGCCCCTTGGTGCTGGCGCCCCTTGGTGTTGGCGCCCCTTGGTGTTGGCGCCCCTTGGTGCTGGCGCCCCTTGGTGTTGGCGCCCCTTGGTGCTGGCGCCCCTTGGTGCTGGCGCCCCTTGGTGTTGGCGCCCCTTGGTGCTGGCGCCCCTTGGTGCTGGAGTCCTTAAGATGCACAACTCAATAAAAATGATGGCTAAGCCCCCTGGTTTGCACCACCACGAATGACTCAATCAAATAACGTCATGATCTTATGGTGCTCAAAGAGCATCGAGTACCTGAGATTTCCAACTCGATCACAAATCTACAAACTCACAAAAGTGTTCTCAGCCGAGAAATTAGCTGTCGGCCGTTGATATCATCGGCACAGCGGGGCGTCGGTGAGCAGGGAGCAGCCGGTTGAGTTGAGCACAACTTCGCTGCACCGCGGATGCCATGAGCAGAGGCACAGGCAGCCAGCCAGAGTTGGAGTGCCCGGCACCTCCAGCAGCCAGGCCTTGAAGATCTTCGCCGAATTATCCGGAATGTACAGTCGCTTGTGAGTGACATTTTGAGTGGATAGAACGTCTGAAAAATTGATGTACTTGTGTTGTCATGCCGGAACACATAATTTAGAGACAACTTGGTTGAGATTCACGTCGAGCATATTATTACGAGTCGTATTAGTACGCGTATCACAGAAAGGTCACAGAACCATCAATCAATCAACCAGCCCGTAAAGCGATCCAAAGTTTTTGACGTCCAACAACAACGTCGCTAGAAAACGGGTACCTGTTAAAATGCAGCAACACTTAGCTGAAATATTACGCCAAGTTAAGCGCATCAGTGGGGCGTCCGATTGTTGATCTCTTTAAGAGCTTCAGTTCATAAACGAATGACGTCATTTCACGGGTTTCAGAACTAGAGGCCTGTCAAATGTATGCATTATCCAGGTTGGAGCTCGCAGTTCCGATTGTACTAAATCAGGAATCATAAAACTCGATCTGTCCCTCTCCCCAGTGAAAAAAATGATATGGATTCCATGTGGATTTTTCATATGAAATCCATATGTGCATTTGTCTCCGTCCATCCATGTGGAATCAAGATATGGATTCCACATGGAAGATCCATATGGAAGTAATTATGTATTTCACATAGAATCCACATTGTCATTGAGTAAGCAGCCATTATACTGGTTGCCATAATAAATTGTTGCATCCTAAATCTCAAAATAATACCAGATCTCAAAATTTCATACAAACCCCAGATCTCAATACCATATAAAAGAAACTGAAACACAGATAAAACAATAGCTATAGCCAAAAATATTTCTGCACAAAAATTCAAAATTCAATATTCAAAAACGATGTAAGGTGTATTTATGTACAGTAGTGAGTCACTGGCACACAAAGAATAAACACACTGATGTAAATATTGATATCTTTAGAGTTGCACTGTGCATATGATATAATATATAATTTGAAATTGACATTGTCAATAGCATTAATTAATTAACAATATTATAATGCATCAGAATTAGAACAGTCAGAAACATGCTGCTGCCAATTGCCAGAATGCTGCTTCTTCAGGTCAGGTGAGCAACCTTAGAAAAGAAAGGGGTTAAATTACAGAATTTTATAACAGATTGATGACAGATTTTGTAATAGATTTTGATGACAGAAAAAAATCAGTTTATAACTAAAACTTACCATTGCTTCACAAAAGGTAGCATTCGAGATATTAAATTCAAATTCCAAGTAGCTTTGCAAGCTTCTTCAAATGCAAGACCAAGGTGACATCCAAGTTTGAGGATGGGCCATGTAATGTTAGGCTGAAATGAAATAGAAAAATAATTGTTGCCAATACTACTAAGCAACGGCAGATGGCGCGATTTTGGAGGTGAGGTGGGTGTCAACCCTCCTCGCCTCTCATTGGCTGGCGCCCCGATCACTAGGTGATCGATACCCGTATCGATATCGGCGCTCGGCGCGCGCGCGCCGCAGGCGCGTGGCGCCAAGCGCCGTCCAGCCGCAGGCGACCCTCCCCAGCCACCGGCGACCCTCCCCAGCCGCACCTACCGATATGTATGCCCACCCTACCGATATGTACCCCGATATGTACACCCTCCCGAGCCGCAGGCGCACCCTCCCGAGCCGTAGGCGCCCATGCCGCAGACGCCCATGCCGCAGACGCCCATGCCGCAGGCACCCCGAGTGTACACTCTACCGAGCCGCAGGCACCCCGAGTGTACACTCTACCGAGCCGCAGGCACCCCGAGTGTACACTCTACCGATATGTACACTCTACCACTCTCCCGATATGTAGTCAACGATATTAGGCTAGTGAAAACTACTTATAGTAGGTGAAATTGAGTATATTTACATAAAAATGTAGATAAAACATATTGGTAGGTGAATAATGACGCATATTGCATATTAAAATGTACATATTGGAGCATATGAGCAGCAAAAACACACAATGTAGGTGTATGGGCAGAAATAGACAAAGCAGGTACTGTAGGCGCTACATAGGTGGAAATACACACAGCAGGTTTACAAAGTGTACTTTCGATACATATCGGATTAATGTATAAAGCAGGTTTACAAGGCATGCATAAGGTGTAGTTGTATAATACAGGCACGCATGTATAATCAGATTATAGGCAAACGCCCAGGTGCAACAGACGCGTAAATAATGTCGCACCGACTAAAGAGTAAATATTGTCTAACCCGCAGGTGCATAAAAATTTTAAACAAAAGCGGTTCGGGGAAATCCCAAAAGGGGGGTTCACGGCCTAATGACCCGATATACTTTCAACACAATTAAACCCACAAGTGGGCTAGAAAAATGGACGTATTTCGATTGCGCTATCAGTACGCTAATCAGCGCAGCAAGTTCATGTCAGGAGTTCTACTCCAAGAGGCGGACCGCTGGGCCACAAACCGCCCCGAGGGAATAGGTGTCAAATGGGAGTTTTAACACTTGAGGGGATCCCGCTCAATGTACAGTGGAGGCGCCAAATGAGTAAGGACCCCTAAGTACAGTGCGGGCGTAAAACCATTTTCATCCCCACGAGTCAAGGGATCCCAAGTGGGCACATAGGGGAATCCCAGGCGTGCAAAGACAGATCCTTATCTTTCACTCACTCCCGAAAGCCATACGGGCGGCTAGCGGCCCCATACACTCTCTTAGTCATTACGCGCTGGAAAGTCTTGTCCATCTCGAGGGTCCTTATTGTACAGCTGGCCTTATCGCGCCTGAACTGGGCCTGGGGCAGGCGGACAGAGCCCCCGTGGCGCAGAATTTCCTGCAGCTCGTCCTCGCGCTCGGAAATCTCGGGGGTGACTCTGATGCCCTTGCACTTGAGCACCGAGTACAGCGACCTGTCGGGCTTCTCCACCACGTACCGGTAGAGCTTGGGGCCTCCCGTGGTGAACTGTACCATGCGGCAGCCAGCAGGTACCTCGTCAGTCCACTGCCCCAAACTCGAACCGCCCGGAGGCTCGTACTCGCCCGGTGAGCAGCGGTATACAACCCTGGGAGGAGGAGGAGAATAAAGTGTTAAGGGGAGAAAGAGAGACAGAGACAGTTGAAAAAATTACTCACGAATCAGTATCGGCGTAAATGACTCGGGTTCCTAGGCCCTCCAGAGCCTCGTAGAGTCGCAGCCGGGCGTGGGAGGTGGTGAAAACGCCAATAGGCACATTAGCGTACTTGAACGCCCGCTCGCCAGCACCGCCAAATCGGGGCTTGTACTCGAGCATCATGAAGCTCTCCCCAATTGGCTCGCACGACTTGACCTTGATCGAGGGGTCGGTCAGGCGCTGCAGCCACGCCTCGTAGCTGTCCACAATCTCTGTGGAGGTCAGGTCGTCGCGCTGGCAGAACTTGCCCCAGAGCCTGCAGGGGAAAAATAAATTTTTGTATATCTGGCTACTGTAAGTAGAAAAACATGGTCCCCACTGCAAGTAGAAAAACTTACGAGTTTAGAAAAATCTTGGCAACAAAGCGCAAGCCAGGATTCTCCTCCACCTTTTCCAGCCGGACGCCTTCGCGCTCAAAAAAGCTGGCCATGTAGGCAGCCTTGGCGTCCTCAGCCATCCCCGGCGAACCGCTAGACTCTGCTTTGAGCTTCAAAAAAGTGTTTACATAATCTGCAAACAGGCCCGTGCGAGTCTCGGTCCAATAGGCCAGGGCATGAACTGACTGCAGCTTGTAACCCAACTGCAGGGCCTTGTGGAGCTCTGGGGTCGACCACGTGCCGCGGAGCATTCTCTCAGCGTCAGTGTGTGTACACTCGCTGCTGCACTGGGTCTCCATGCAGACGCGGCAGAGGCCGAAAACCAGCTTCTTGTTAATCTTGGCGGGCAGTAGCGGGGTGTGGAGATTGGTTGGCGGTAGAATCGACACCTCGGCGATGCCAAAATACCGGGCCAGCTGCAGCTCATCCAGTAGATGAGGCTCGGGGTGGTGTACCGGGTGCCCGACAGGGTACTTGTCAAACTTGTTGACAGTCGGGTAGAGCGACACCTAGGGGATAAGGATAAGATAAACTCAAACGCATGTCAACTGTGTGTGTACAAGTGTACAAACTTACCACATCCCGATAGCGCAGCTCTACAGTCTCGGTGGCCTCGGCGTGCGGGACAAAAGCCTCGGTACGGCCGCCAAACAGGGCATCCTCCAGGCGAATAGGCTGCTGGACTGGCGCTCCCTCGTCCTGATAGTCGTGCTCCCACAGAACACGCACATTGTATGCAGTGGAGAGCAACCGGGTGAAGCGCTCAGTCTCCTCATAAATCGCCCGCATTGGCTGGTTCTTGAGCGGGTGCAGCACGTCGCCGTTGGGGAAGCACTTGGGACAGCCATGGAAGAAGCAGCCATGAAACTGCAGCACTGTCCTGGTCTCTGGGTCGAAGCCGTCGACCTTACGACCCATGGCGAAAGCCTCACCGCCCGAGTCCGCTGTCCGCAACCGGCCGCCAAACTCGGTTGCATTCAAATGTGCCAGCCAGCACCGCGCCTTGTGCGACTGTACATCGGACCGGCGGGAAATCACCCCAAGAGTGTTGGGCTCCATAAACTTGGTGGTGAATACCGACATGGCCAAGCCCGCAATGGTGTTGGATTGAACAAATGCGTCCAGTCCGCAAATGTCCTTAATCAGGCGGGCATATTTCAGGCAGCCTTCCCGCAAAATTAACGTGTCCTGCAGGCAATAGTCCAGGTACTCCTTATTAAAATTAAACACCTGTCCCTCCTGCTTGGCCAGCCAGTCTGCGATGGAGTCATGCTGCTTATTCTTCTTTCCTCCATACATATCAATTGAGCAGTAGGGACCGACGTACCCCCAATTTTGAGGCTGGTTAAACACGTGCGGGAAATCTCCTTTGGTCAGTTGGGTGCCCAAACCAAGCGCCTTTGGGAATTGCGCCAGACCAATAGGGATGAAATTGAGGCTGTCCTTGAAGGTGATCTTGTCGCACTTCATGTACATTAGGCGGCTGTTCTGGAAGATCACCTGCGGCTTCTTCTTGGCCAGTCCGTTGAGTAGGGCGCCGAGCAGGAGGAATGCGTCATACGCAGAGCCATTGTGCGCAATAGCAATTGCCCCCTGCTTGAACACACTAGTCAGCCAGCAGTAAAATGCATCGATAGAGTGCGGCCCGACAGATACAAACTCTCGCATCCCACAGGCACAGTCATTGTGCGAGACACAGCTCGTGAAATCCAGTGCCAAATCGCGTCCCGCAATGCAATTGGCTGAGCTGTGTAGTCCCCCGCACACGCTGCAGCGGGGCCTGGGGAAGAGTTTGGGACACGCCTCGCAGGAGGTGGCAGCCGTAACCAAGTGTACCCGGTGCTGCTTGCCAGAGTCCACGTACGTCTCGAAATCATAGTAAACATACGGGGCGCTAGACTCTTTGGCTTTGGGCGGGGTGACAAAGCACTCGTGGGTGGCAGTTTCGTCGTACTGCTTGCAGACTGGGCACTTGGCATAACCACACTGATGCTCAGGGGGCTGGCCTACTTTTAGTTCTTCTAGATAGCCACACGTGCCGCAAACGTGGACCGAATCACAGCGCGATCTGCCGCCTTATTCTTGCGCTTGTGATTTTCTAGGCACTGAGCATTATAGCAATTTAGCCCGCAATCCTGGCATCTTACATATGCGCGGTTTGCCTTACAGTTGGAGCCCGGAGTCTTGCATGTACTGCAGGCGTCAGCGCACTTGTGCTCGGCGTTGGCGCAGTCGTAGGCCATCTCGCACTTGGCGCAGTAGTGATCAGAGCCGAAAAACGCAGGCAGCTTGGTGACCACATTAAAGTGCTGCTCGACCAGGTGCAGGTGCAGAATCTCGGTGCCAGGCAGGTTGAAGATGCACCTGTTGGCCTCCTCTGCCCTGTACACTCGTACACCAAAATCGCGCCCCGGATGCAGCCGGTTCAGGGCACGGATCGCTTCGGGCAGTGCATCCACCCCGAAAGGACCAGCCTGCGAGACGGTTTGAAGAGTCTGTGTGGAGGGTAAAATATTTCTTTTAGTATTCCCTGATACTGTGTAAAAAATCTTATCAGAAAATATATCTTTTAGTATTCCACGATACTGTGTAAAAATTCTTATCAGAAAATATATCTTTTAGTATTCCACGACTGTGTAAAAATTCTTATCAGAAAAATACTAGAAACTTACCGTGTAGAGGCCAGCTTCGATTTGTAGCTCAGCCACCAGCTTAGTCTGCGTGGGCGAATTGGCCTTGATTGTGTGCCACACCCGCTTGGTGATGGACTTGGCCACGAATTGCAGGTAGGCGCAGGCCACGACCAGAGCGCGCAGCAGGCATCTCTTGTCCGAGTTGGTGATGCGGACATAGTGCTTGGAGAAGGCGTGCCGCTCTTCTAGATGCTTGTTCTCGAGAGCACATCCACCTCGAGGTACCCAGGCTTTAGCAGACGGATAGAAAAGTTGCTCGACAGTACGCTGCGTCTGACTGCACAATCTTGTCAATGTGCTTAAACAACAATTCAGCCGTCATGCGGGCTGCACGCACCGGGGGAGTGTGGGCCGCTTTGAGCATATTGTCGCTCTCGAATTTCGCGGCCATAAAGTCATCACCAGCCAAATCTTGCTTGAAAACTTCGAGCATGTCAGCAAACACCTCCCGCAAATCTTCGGTGTTGGTAATATGCACCACATACTCGACACCCTTTGCCCTAAACTTGGGCAGGTCACGCTGATTATCCAGCCGGCCGTAAAACCTGCATGGGGGAATGGGGGAGTGTGAGTCAGCTAGGGTCTGTGTGGGAAATGGGGGGCTGGATAACTCACCCGGTCCGGTAACAGATTCCGGCTGTGTTGGCGGGACAAACGCGTCTGAAAAAACACAAGGAGATAAAAAACCAGAAGAATCTGTCATTTTCCTGGCCCCAGCGTGTTTCCCCGCCCTAGCCCCAGCAATTTCTTAACAGAGTTTACTCTGCTGTCCCCGCAGCAACTCTCTGCAATTTCTTATCTGCACCCCCGCTGCAGCCTGTCGCAGCAGTCTTTGTTTACTCACCCCTGCAACTCTCTGTCGCAGCAATTTGCACCTAGCTGCAGCCTGTCTGGGTAGCGCCCCTGCCAATTTCTTATCAGTCTGTCCCCGCGCTACACAGTCCCAGCAACTCTCTGCCCCACCTGGCTGTAACTTGTCTAGCCTGCCCCAACGATTCTGCAGCAATTTCTTATCTGCCGCAGCACCCTAGCAACTGTCTGTTTTTGCAGCAATTTCTTATCAGCACACCCCTCCCTGTCTAGACAACCCCCCCACCCCAGTCTTTGTTTACTCACCCCTGCAACTCTCTGTCGCAGCAATTTGCACCCCAGCTGCAGCCTGTCTGGACAACACCCCCCTAGCAGCAATTTCTTATCAGCACACACCCGGCTGAAACTTGTCTAGCCCTCCCCTGCAACTCTCTGTTACAGACCCTGCCGCAGCACCCCACCCTAGCAACTCCAGTCTAGACCCCTGCAGCTGTCGCAGCAGTCTTTGTTGTTTACTCTGCGGTCCCACAGACCCTGCAGCTGCTGCTGCTGCTCAGCCCCTACCCCCACCCTAGCAACTACAGTCTAGACAGAAATTAATTAAAACTTACCATAAAGACGTTGCCTCTTGTCAGCCAGAAAGCAGTTGCTGCGGCGCTGCGTTTAGCCATTTTGCAAACAGAGAGCGTGAGAGAGCGGAGAGAGAAGGATTTATCTCTCTACCCTGGCTCTGGGGGTCTGTATATATACTAAAAAATCTGCTCAGCTCGCCTGTTATTGGATAAATCGCCAAAAACCAACCAAAATCATCAAAAATCACCCCAAAATCATCACCCACCCCACCCTCCACCGGGGGTATATAAGGCGCTGCACGGCTGTCAGAGAGCTCTCTGCTGCTGCTGCTGCTAAATCATGTCTTCTATCTCTCTATACGAAAACTTTGTGGCGCGGAAGCCCACATTTGAAACTGAACACAACTTGATTGAAATTCGGCGTCTCTACACCAACGAGGCCGGAGTGTGGAAGGACGGCTTCCCTGCAATCTACTTGGCCGAGCCAGAGTGGAAGAAGCTCGAAGCTGCGCGCCCTGACCTGGAGGCTGCTGCCCGCCTTCACGTGAACAAGCGGGTCCTGTTGGGCAATTTCAAGGCAGTTGAAGCTTCGCGAGGGAGGATCCGTTTGCTGCGCAATTGGCTCAATCAGGACCCAAAGTTTAATTGGCGCTACACGATCGAATTCACGCCTGAACTGTGGCGCCGGATGTTTGCCGCCCGTTTGGACAAGCTCTTCAAGCCGGCACCTGAGGCACCCCCTCCAGCCAAGCGAGTCAAGACAGACACGCCTCCGGTAGCCGGGACTGAGGTGGATGTTCTTCAGCTCATGGGTCTCAAACCCTACCAATCTCCACCCTGGGAAAATCTGTTTAACGAGGGTTGGGACTGCTAGTTTCCTATTGGTTCGCACCGCCTCACTCGATCCGTCTATATAATTAGTGTTTCCCCCTCTCCAGAGAGTCAAACCCTATCTCAGCTCTAATACTTTACTCTCTGTTGATTCTAGCATGTCCCGCGAGCTCTATCCAACCTCTGGGATAATAATCGCCCGACTGAAGAGTTAACCAGCCTCGACGGGGATATCCCTGAACACATAGTTCCCCTAGGCACTGAAAACAACGGAAGTGATAATTGGGAGGCTGATCAATATCTAGCTTGGGCTATGTCCTATGATAGCGACACCGAGTCTGAAGTTTTTGACCTCCCGCTGCTGGCTATCGGCGGGGTTGTGAACGGTGCCCCTGCTGCTACTGCCTCCGATTTGACTACCGCCTCAGCCGCCCTCTTTGACGTCTCTGTTGAGGAGCTGACCACAACCGGCCCTGCCTCTGCTGCGCCCGTCTCTGCTGCTGCCGCCTCTACTACGCCCGTCTCTGCTGCTGCTTCAACTACCTCCCACCGGGCCTCAATATCATCAGCCGCTACGCTCCTTCTCTTCGACGACGAGGACGAGGATATGTCTGAGGAGATCGCCGTGGTTCGTGAGCGCTTTCCTCGCATTGTGGCCTCATTTTTCCGCGGGGACATTGACTGGCTGAGGTCTCGGCATCCTGGCGGGCTGCCCTCCCAAGCTACCTTTGTCAGAGCCTTTAATCGGGTTCTTGATACTTTGGTTGCGAGGGGTGCCGGCCTACGGGAGGTGTTGGAGGCTGAGACTCTGCACCAGGACTGGTTGATGGGGCGCAATTCGTATGCCCCCGACTCTGAGGCGTACCTGGCCGGTCCGGGAGCGCGGCCAACTGCGTGGGATGAGCCCGTCGCATGGCCCTCCAACTGGGAGGAGCACCTTTCGTTGGTGCGCTATACAGCGTCTCTACGTCTGTGGCGGCTGGAGGACGATTTAGATTTGGTAAGATATTACATTATATACACAACTTATCTAATCATATACCTTGCATATATTCTATCTACATTGACTGTTATAATTTCCACATTGCCAGTCATCCGACTACTGCTTCGAGAGCGTGGAGGAAGAGGCCGCGTACGAGACAGCCCTGAGGGAGCGTATGGAGATTGACTGATAAGGGTATTTCTCTTTGTACGCGGTTTGGGGAACCCAACACTGTACACTGGGTAGGTTAGAATGTGCGCTAGCTGGGGGCCTCTATGTGTGTATACACGGGGGTTAAAAGACCAATTCTGATAGCTCGCTCCTAGGGAGGAAATTGGCAGAGGGGCCGGCCCAAAAAACTGAAATGGGCTGGCCCCGGGCTCGAGTCCACCCACCTAAAATATGGAGGTCATTACAACCTAATGACCCGAAATACTTTCAACGCAATTGTACCTATAAGAGGGTTAGGGCGGCGGCGGCGGTGGCGAAAACGGGCGGCTAAAACCTCCCTTTTGGGATTTCCCCGAACCGCTTTTGGTTAAAATTTATGCACCTGCGGGTTAGACAATATTTACTCTTTAGTCGGTGCGACATTATTTACGCGTCTGTTGCACCTGGGCGTTTGCCTATAATCTGATTATACATGCGTGCCTGTATTATACAACTACACCTTATGCATGCCTTGTAAACCTGCTTTATACATTAATCCGATATGTATCGAAAGTACACTTTGTAAACCTGCTGTGTGTATTTCCACCTATGTAGCGCCTACAGTACCTGCTTTGTCTATTTCTGCCCATACACCTACATTGTGTGTTTTTGCTGCTCATATGCTCCAATATGTACATTTTAATATGCAATATGCGTCATTATTCACCTACCAATATGTTTTATCTACATTTTTATGTAAATATACTCAATTTCACCTACTATAAGTAGTTTTCACTAGCCTAATATCGTTGACTACATATCGGGAGAGTGGTAGAGTGTACATATCGGTAGAGTGTACACTCGGGGTGCCTGCGGCTCGGTAGAGTGTACACTCGGGGTGCCTGCGGCTCGGTAGAGTGTACACTCGGGTGCCTGCGGCATGGGCGTCTGCGGCATGGGCGTCTGCGGCATGGGCGTCTGCGGCATGGGCGCCTACGGCTCGGGAGGGTGCGCCTGCGGCTCGGGAGGGTGTACATATCGGGGTACATATCGGTAGGGTGGGCATACATATCGGTAGGTGCGCCTGCGGCTGGGGAGGGTCGCCGGTGGCTGGGGAGGGTCGCCTGCGGCTGGACGGCGCTTGGCGCCACGCGCCTGCGGCGCGCGCGCGCCGAGCGCCGATATCGATACGGGTATCGATCACCTAGTGATCGGGGCGCCAGCCAATGAGAGGCGAGGAGGGTTGACACCCACCTCACCTCCAAAATCGCGCCATCTGCCGTTGCTTAGTAGTGCCAATTAAGATTAATAAATAATATTGATATAATTCATAAAACTAATTTAATGATAAATACTTATAAAATAAAATAAAGTTTATTTTTAAATTAACTAGGCCTAAGTCCTAGGTTTATTTTTTAAGCGCAAAATGTGCATATGCACCCTAAATTTTAAAATTGCACCTTGAAAATTGAAATTAAAAAGTTGATGATACAGTTTAGGTGTGATCTCATTACCTATTTTTCTGTTGAAGCCTATTTTGCACTGCCTTTATATAAGAAAAAAGAGAAACTGCATTCTAAGCCTTAAAATCATAAAACCCTAAAAGTGAGCATAGGGTATGATTTTGCACCTTGTCTCTAGCAAAAAAGAAAACCCTACCTAAGTCAATCAATAAAATAAAATTAATAAAATTAAAATAATAAGTACAAAGAATTAATATATGTTTCTATAAATTTAATTTTTTATTTTAAAATTGATTTTAGACTATAAAGTATTTAGGCAAAGCAATGCATGTTTTTTTTATATTTGCTGGCCTATTATGATTAAAAGGGGGGCTGTAGCCAAGCGGTAACACAGCTGCTCTGGTGTGCCAACGACCTAGGCTCGATTCCAAGTGCAGTCACATTAATTTGGGGCTGAATTGGAATCTTGGCTTGGCTCTCTGCTTGTGCAATTAACGGCCTTGAGAGCCAACCCCCAAGGCACAGTGAAGTATACATGCCTAACAATAAATAAAGTTAGGGCCACTGTACACTCCTATGTAAGTGTGCCTGCATACGTATCCGCACGCTTGTGTGCCTGCTCAGGGGAGTTAGTGGAATGGGTAGCAATGCCTCTCGCCAGTTGTATGCCTATGTCGCTTAAAGTGTGCCAGGGTACACACAATCCCTTGCCTCTAATAAAAAAATAGTATGATTAAACATTAGGCTTAATCTTAAAAGCTATGCCCTATGGCTATTAAATTCTAGACTTGGCCTAAATCAGATCAAATTTACAATAATCAGTATTTATTTATAATAGCAACCTTAGGGATCTGCTAGGCTAGCTATGCCAAGAACAGGTTGCAAATGTAATTGCAAAGAATTATTTATAATGATTAATAATATTGTTTTTAAAAATGCAGCAAGTCCAAAAGATGCTAACAGGCTTTTATGAAGAAAATCATAAATGAATAGATTTTTAACAGATTAACTAGATTGACTAGTCACAATTCACAAAGTCAAGCTAGTCTTAACCTTAATTAAAATAGAAGGACCTAAATTGATAGTTATACTTATAGGCCTAGCTTAAAATAGGCCTAATAAGCATACATATAAATAGATAGGACTAATAGGTAGGACAAAGAGGAAATTATGAACTTCTAAATGCCTATTAAGTTTAAAAAATGAGTAGCCAATCTATGGACATGGCCATGGGATTCCTAGAAATAGGATAAGCCTAAATAAATTTATCATGGATGGATTTTACCAAAAGTATTAGGCCTATCTATGATGAAATACTGATTTATCTAATTTCTAATCCCATGGAGGCCATGGTCTTATAAGTTATTGCCTATAGGCTACGTCTACTAAAATTTTTAAGGTGCTTAAATAGCCATAAACAAGGCAATTTATCTTTCAAGGCCTTGAACCAAGACATTGACGAATATAAAATAAAATAAATTTAATTTTAAAAAGCACGAAACGTTTTTTATTGTTCACTTCCATTTTGTCTATTTTAACAAACAGTGTCTTATTTTCTGATTATACTTTAGCTTTAAGATATTAATTTTTACTTAAAAGCATATAAATATAATAATTAATTATAGTAATTTTATAAAAACGTCTGAATGTGGTGTATCACAGTTTTTTATCGAAGTGGATTCCATGTTGAATCAATATACGCTTATTTCTCATGAATTCCTTGTAAAATCCACATCAACATTAGGACAGTAAAAATTAAAAAATTATGCATAAAAAATACTTTGCATACCATTATGTCATCTTTAAGTCATTAATTTGCAAAAATTAAGGAAACATTTAAATTCCACATGGCCACGTGGAACCCACGTGGAATCCATGAATCATTTTTCACTGGGTCAGAATCCTCTCTATCCAGCCCTCGGCTCTGTTAAAACTTTGCGACAGCAATTCGACTCGCTGAAGGTTTCTCCTCTCCTCTAGTCTACCTCTTGCATCTCCTGCACTAAATCGATAACACCTCATGTTGGTTCGCAGGTTTACTCTCCTTTTGTTTGACAATGGGAGACCAGCAAGAAAGCAGTCAAGTAGTTACATTCAAACTGCATTACCATATTTTCCTAGGTAGCTCCTGTTCTATGGTAAAACTTAATCGAACTATAGTTTTTTTTAAATCTACTCAACAAGTCAATCATGTGTTTCTTAACAAACCGTTTGTTAGGGTCGCTAGTCTCGCTTCGAACGTCTCAAAACTTCCGTTACACGAGGCAACCCTATCGAATGAGATGGCAACCCTATCGAATGATATGGCAACCCTATCGAATGAGATGGCGCTAAAATGAGTGCCTGTGGCGCTAAAATGAGTGTCTGCGGCACTTAAACGAGTGCTGACAACACCGATTCTCTCAAAATCATGTACATTTAGGAATTTAGTCATGTACATGTACATGACATGTTTAGAATTCTTGGCTTTGTCCCCTCACCATAAAATTCATGGTGACGAACCTGGAGCCTCCTGAAAGACACCTCCAATGAGAAAGGAAAGTTGCATTTTTCAGTTGCAACAAATGTGTTTAGCTTTAATTGTAGCCACTAAACAGCCTGCAGTGGTAAAATTATTTTACCGTTTATTTGTTTAAAAAATAGAATTTCAATTCGTGTCCTTGTGAAGAAATATATCAGCGAATTTGTAACAAAAGTTAAAAATCCTCTCTAGAAAGTAAACACAAATTTGCTTATCATACTACTAACTACAATTATCGCAGTGCAGACCGCATCAGTCCAGCTATGCAGCTACGCAAAAAATATTTGTTTCAAAACATATCGCTAAATCGGAGCACTTTAATTAACAAATTTCTAAATTCCTGATATTTTCTTTTACGACAGGCTAAAACTGAAATTTGAAGAGAATTTAATTTAAAAATGTTCTACAGACACATATTTCAATAGTACTAACGGACAATGAGTAGTCTGTGAGGGATTTGAAAGAAGTTTTTTAAAACAAAGATATGGAAAAACATTTATAATAAACAAAGCTCTAGACTGTCTATTGAGGTGTGAAAAATTCAGTAGTACAGTGGGGATTTTAAAGGAAAAACAGCAAAAACAAAGCAACCAGAAGGAATGAGCAGCCGAGGGTCAATGGTGTGCATACGCAGAGAATTTTCAGTCAAAATTTAGAAAATTTTCTGCGAAAAACTGGATGAAAAAATACTTTTTTACACAGTCAGCCAAATCACAGTCAGTCAAACAAAATGGATCGGCGCAGAAAAACAAAATGACCTTGATTTGTATTCTTGATTAAAGTGTCAAATAATTTGCGTATTGCTAAATTTGAAAACTCCTACAACCAATTTTTATATGCGCGTAAGAAACATAAACATCTGTGTAATTTTCTCTTCAAAAAAGTAGAATGACAATTCCAAAGTGAAGCTGACTTCTTCAAAATGAAATTATGGAGGAGAGACACCGACAATGTACTCCCGCCTATCAGCCAGCCAACACCCACCCCACAATGTACTCCCGCCTATCAGCCAGCCAACACCCACCCCACAATGTACTCCCGCCTATCAGCCAGCCAACACCCACCCCACAATGTACTCCCGCCTATCAGCCAGCCAACACCCACCCCACAATGTACTCCCGACTATCAGCCAGCCAACACCCACCCCAAAATGTACTCCCGCCTATCAGCCAGCCAACACCCACCCCACAATGTACTCACGCCTATCAGCCAGCCCCCACCCCACCCTACAATGTACTCCCGCCTATCCGAAAGCCACCACCTCCAAAATGCACTCCCGCCTAAAGCCCCAAAATTGAATTAACTTATTTCCTACCAAATTTTTTATCTATATCGATAGTGCAAATTTAAAGTGTTATATTTGTACTCTTGATAACAAAAGCACAACTTCGTATGCAATTTTCCTGCACACATTAGCTTAGGAAACTACATGTACATGTATAGAGTGCTCAGTGGTGCCTGGCTTCAGAGTTCATAACTCTATCTTCACGTCCTCATCTGTTTCTCTCTCCATCTCCCACCCTGTCAGTGGGGGATGAAGGGAAGAGAGAGAGAGAGTTGGCGGCGACCCCGAAATCCGTATTGATCCACGAAACCCGCTGCCCAGAGCTCGATATAGAAGAAGCACTGAAGCTTAGCACAGAAACAGCCCACAGTTTCGCAGCTGGGACACCACAAGCCGCATCTATATGGAACCTGCACAAAACACTGTACCGAATATCGCGACCCCAGCCTGGGACAAGTGCTAATTAGCAACTTGAAAGCAGGTCGGATTAACGGCAATGCAATTAAGACAAGGATAATTGGACAGCCTGCCAGTGACAGGGCCAACCCCGAAGGCGCAGAGAGTGCCTGACTAACAACTTCAGGGCACTTGCGGGACGTACTGACTCAACTGCCTTAACTTTCAGGATAAACAATAAAAAACTTGTCACAACTTCACGGTAGATGAAGCTTTACAGAATCGTCTCAACTCGAATTGGACTCGAACTCGCGACCTCCAGGTAACTGTCGATTTGTTCAGCTCCTCCGCCCAGGTGGGCTGCGCAGATCCGGCAGCTGCTGGCAGAGAGGCGGCTTCGGCGCCTTCGTTGCAGCCCTCGTCGATGATGCGAAACGGCTTCAGCAGGGTGCAGTTGAAGTAGCGAGCGATGTCACCGGCCTTGGACTTGGCGTTGGCCACGGCCAGGAGGGACGCCTCCCGTCTGCGGTGGATGTGGGAGATGATGATAGATAGATAGATAGATAGATAGATAGATAGATAGATAGATAGATAGATAGATAGATAGATAGATAGATAGGAATAAAAAACCTAAAAAAACAGGAGAAAAGTGCAAACCCGAAGGACCTAATCTATAGCTTAATTTTGTTAACAAAGGTGTTTAATAACTCCGGCCCAACCAGACAAAACTGGCAATGTTCGGGACCCGGGAACAATCAATTTATAAGCCGGTCTAAGCATCGAGCAAAGGAATTCAGGCCACGGGAAGCGGGCGTGGAGGGGTTAAGAGAGAGTGAGGAGCAGGCGGGGATTATAGAGAGGCGGCAAGCTGCTCAGCTTCTCCCAGAGGCGAGCCCCCCGCCCTCAGCACCGCTGCACTGCTCGAGTCAGTCGGTCTCTAGTCTAGGGGAAGTCCAGAGCGCTGGCCTCCTCCCGGCCTGTCCCTGTGGGGCCGGCAGCCGTGGGTGGATTAGCGACTGCAGTCACCAATGGCTTTGAACTCTGCCGCAAGCTGGATCAGTGGGAAAGTACCCGCTGTACTTTTGCGAGCTTGTTTAGGAATAATAGTGCGAACAAACTAGTCGATACCAACAAGATGTTGCAGTGTTCTTTAGTGTCCATTTTTGTAGGAGTCCTTTTCTAGAAGTACTTTTTTACAGCTCCTAGTGAGTCCTGTTGAGCTCCTATTCAGTCCATATTTACAGCTCCTAGTGAGTCCTGTTGAGCTCCTATTCAGTCCATATTTACAGCTCCTAGTGAGTCCATATTTACAGCTCCTAGTGAGTCCATATTTACAGCTCCTAGTGAGTCCATATTTACAGCTCCTAGTGAGTCCATATTTACAGCTCCTAGTGAGTCCATATTTACAGCTCCTAGTGAGTCCATATTTACAGCTCCTAGTGAGTCCATATTTACAGCTCCTAGTGAGTCCATATTTACAGCTCCTAGTGAGTCCATATTTACAGCTCCTAGTGAGTCCATATTTACAGCTCCTAGTGAGTCCATATTTACAGCTCCTAGTGAGTCCTGTCGAGCTCCCATTGAGTCCATATTTCCACTCATCTGAATGAATACGAGACCCAACGGCTCACCTGACCGCTTCTCGTCTCTGCACCGTGGCAATAAAAGTCGGCTTGGAGATGCTCACAGCCGAGTCCAGCTTCTCAGCTACCTGGTTGCAGACTTTCTCAAACACGTTGAAATCTGAGAACAGTACAGAGACGGTGATTGACAGGGTCAGCGACTGCTGGTTGTGCCGGGTGACCTCTCGGTTGCTCTTGACACAGTTCTCCTGCGGTATGGGGAAGGCAGCTGTTGCAAGTTACAAGAAAGGAGAGCCGCTAAGAGATTAATCCACACACAATCCAGCTACTCCACACTCCAGCTAATCCACACACACTCCAGCTACTCCACACTCCAGCTAATCCACACTCCAGCTAATCCACACTCTATCTAATCCACACACTCCAGCTAATCCAAAATCCAGCTAATCCACACTCCAGCTAATCCACGCTCCAGCTAATCCACACTCTAGCTAATCCACACTCCAGCTAATCCACACTCCAGCTGATCCACACTCGCTAATCCACACTCCAGCTAATCCACACTCCAGCTACTCCACACTCTAGCTAATCCACACTCCAGCTACTCCACAACACTCCAGCTACTCCACACTCCAGCTAATCCACACTCCAGCTAATCCACACTCTAGCTAATCCACACTCCAGCTACTCCACAACACTCCAGCTCACTCCAGCTAATCCACACTCCAGTTAATCTCCACTCCAGCTACTCCACACTCCAGCTAATCCACACTCCAGCTACTCCACACTCCATCTAATCCACACGCCACACTCCAGCTCCAATCCAAAATCTAGTTAATCACAAATCCAGCTAGCCCGCACCTTGATATGCGAGTTGCCCAGCAGTTGCAGCAGGTAGTTGTACCGCTTGATGGCGCTGGCGTTGGCCTCCTCGACAGTCTCCTTGGTGGAGCGAATGACAAAAACCACGGAGCACTGGTCAGGCACGACTGGCACCTCGCCAACTCCCAGAACTTCAACTGTTTTGCGCTTCTGCTGCTGCTGCTGCTGCTGGATGTCCTCCATTTCGGGGACTTGCAGAATTTATAGATCAATTTCAAGCCAAGCCTGCTGATGCAATCAGGTCAGCTGGCATCCATGGCATGAAAATGGGCAAGAAAATAAAAACTAATAAAGCTCAGAGTTTAATCAGGATTTTTCAGGATAGCCAAGGAAAAATATTGGTTATATTGTTGAATAGGCCTAATTTATTTAAATTGCCATCTTGCCAATAATGTAATTTTTTTGCATTATTAGTTAATCATTAAAGTAGGCATAGAAATTATATAATCTGACAGCAAATCAACATTAAAATCCATAAAGTGACGAAAAAGTCAATAATGAAGAAATAAAATCATTTCTATTTTATTAAACTATTTTTAATAATGAACTATAATTTTTGTACAAAAATATAATTATACTCATGCATGCAAAGAAGAATGGCAGAAAATTCTAATTAAATGTAATATCCTTAAAGTTTACTTTTTATCTAATGTCTAATTACATAAACAGAAATAAGAATGCAGAAAAAAATAAAAAGTTTCGTATTTCTTTTTCAATAGCAATGCACGTGTTTATATTTTATTTTATATTTTATATATTTTTATATTTTATATTTTATATTTTATATTTTATTTATTTGAGTTTGTTGTTCGCTATAATGCAAATCATAGAAAAAAAGTTTGTCAGTGTAACCAAATAATTATATCATTTAAGAAATAAAAACATACAAAAACAGCTGCAATCACGATTCACTTTTTGTAGGAAAAGATATTTTTATTGCAAAAAACGGGAAACAAAAATATTAAACTATAAAGAGCACTCGATTTTCTCAAAGCGCTAGTGTTATGATTAGAGCGAAATAAAATTATACTCTTAACTCGCAACAAAAATAGGTAAAAAGCTATCTAGCATTGTAACTAAAAAGATTGTGACTTTTTCATTTAGTTATAACGCTGAGCTTAGATAACGCCGGTAAAATTATAATTTCATTTACGTAGTAATTATTTGCATCTATAATAAGATATTTACGCTTTTAGCCCGTAGCAAGGTCAACTTAAGGAGAAAGGACGCGACACTCATATATTATTCGTATGTATTTTATTCTTGTTTAGGCCTGTTTTAATTATACAAGTTTTATTTTAAAAAGCACTACAAAATACATGTACATGCACAAAATTTATCCAAACCCCAGCTCTATTCCACTTTCTAGCTGGAGTCGCATTACAGGCAGCTCCACACAATCCATGTGTTACACACATCTCATTATACATGTACATGTAGGTGAAGGAGCAATATTCCTCAAAGATGCTAAAAGACAAGTGCGATGATGATCACATGTACTGAAAAGTAATGCCAGCGATTGGGACTGTAATGCCAGCGATGCCGGCAGCGACGAAGAAGCCAGCGGCGCCGACGAGAATTACAGCGACGTCGACGTGGGGTTGTAGCCTAGTGGTAATTATAGCGACGTCGGACTCACGACTTGAAGGTCGACGATCCCGATCCACTAGAACAATATTTGTGTCCTAGAGCGAGACACTTATAATTCTCTCTGCATTGCTTCAAGTTTACCCTGCTGTAAAGTGCCAGAGCATTAGTTAGCTAGGGTACGAGTAATTGAGGGCCGTACGTGTGTGTGTGGTGACTCCGGCCCATGCAGTCGATCCTTAATTTGGGACTGAACAGCCACCGCAGCTTTCAGATTCGCCGCAATACATGTACATATTTCATGTAGATGCGGTCATATTTTCATTTTTTTGTACACTATTAAATTCCCCTCCTTATAGCATTATTTGATATAAATTAAATATTTTACTCGGTATGTTAATTCAGCTCTATTTTAATTTATACAGTAAATTTCAATCAAGCGATTTGCATGTAACACTAGCTGTATTCAGAGTAAGCTAAAAGTATAACCATTATCTCAACCAGCTCCTTTGTTTCTTAAATTGAAATAGTTTTAAGTTCCTGTAGGAACTCGAAATGAATGTTCCCCAGACTGCCTGACCGAACACACGAGAGGAAAAAATATGAGGGGGGGGGGGTTCAATTCCCGGAGGGATCGTGCGGCGCCTCGCATTTCCGCAAAAGATGGATTTTATGATTTGAGTCGGGGACGATCGTCGAGAGATGCGCGAAAGAGACGAATCAGCGGAGCTGCAGGCTGCGGAGATCCGTGCAACCCAATGGTTAAAATGACTCAAAAAGGAAGCGCGGGAGCTGCTAGTATAAAAGAGTTCTCAACGATAAGCGGAACAGAGGAAATAAAAAATTTTCCTTGCCAACGACTAGCTGTTCTGCTTTTAGAAGAGGCAGATATTGATAATAGCTAGGATTTGCCTCAGCTCTAATCTTTTCAGCTTCATTGACATTTTGGTGAGTTCATTGAATGCATTTGAAATTTTATTTTCTATATACCGGTACTGCTCTTCAATTTTTAAGAATTATCAATATGGCACTGAGTCTCATTATCAGTGGCACTGAGTCTCATTATCAGTGGCACTGAGTCTCATTTTCAGTGGCACTGAATCTCGATGGAATTGAGTCTCATTATCAATGGCACTGAATCTCATTTTCAGTGGCAGTGAATCTCGATGGAATTGAGTCTCATTATCAATGGCACTGAATCTCAATGGCACTGAGTCTCATTATCTAATAGCGCCGATATTCATTATTAAATGTTCAGAAGATTATTAATATTGTCAATTTCATAACTTATAATTCACTGCTATAGACAGCACAGTGATTTAGGTAACCATGGCAACCATGCAATCCCAGCTAACAATTGTCAAAACTATTTTTAATCAAAACTTCCGATTTAAACAAAGCGCATTTGTCATCAATAAACAGGAAGCATGAAGTTCCTCTTTGTGAGTTCAGTTCTGTCATTGAATCAAGTTTTTAATAGGGCATAACAATTAATGCTATAATCTCAAGTCGACCTTGAGCGATAATTTCATTTGTCAGTTCAGACAAGAATTGCAGAACTTGGCCTCGTATTGTGAGGCTGTGGCAGATTAACTCTGGCTTTGACTGAATATGACAAGACTTCCCTGCAGCAGTTTAGGTGAGATGCAGCCGACTTGCATTGTCAGCAGGTGGCGAACGTGACTAAAAACGAATACCCAAGTAATTATTTATAGGCTCTAGTAGTGGTTATATGAATGCCGTTTGTAGCCTATTGCTGGGCTGCACCCTGATGAAGTTCCTGCATCCCTTCTTTAATAACTACTAGTTTGCACACAGTAGCTGCCTGTCACACAGTAGAGAGAGCTGCCTGTCACACAGTAGAGACCTGTATGTCACACAGTAGAAACTGCTGCCTGTCACACAGTAGAGACCTGTATGTCACACAGTAGAAACTGCTGCCTGTCACGCAGTAGAGACAGCCAAGGACGACTAAAGTAACGTATATAACTCAAGTAACTTAAGTAGTCCTTGGAGACAGCTGCCTGTCACACAGTAGATACAGCTGCCTGTCACACAGTAGATACAGCTGCCTGTCACACAGTAGATACAGCTGCCTGTCACACAGTAGATACAGCTGCCTGTCACACAGTAGATACAGCTGCCTGTCACACAGTAGATACAGCTGCCTGTCACACAGTAGATACAGCTGCCTGTCACACAGTAGATACAGCTGCCTGTAACACAGTAGAGACCAGCTGTCTGTCACATTAAAGAGACCTGCCTGTCACACAGTAGAGACAGCTGCCTGTCACACAGTAGAGACCTGCCTGTCACACAGTAGAGACCTGCCTGTCACACAGTAGAGACCTGCCTGTCACACAGTAGAGACCTGCCTGTCACACAGTAGAGACCTGCCTGTCACACAGTAGAGACCTGACTGTAACAGTAGAAACCTGCCTGTCACACAGTAGAGACCTGCCTGTCACACAGTAGAGACCTGCCTGTCACACAGTAGAGACCTGCCTGTCACACAGTAGAGACCTGCCTGTCACACAGTAGAGACCTGCCTGTCACACAGTAGAGACCTGCCTGTCACACAGTAGAGAGGTGCAGCGTGAAGAAAGAATAGGGCACCGCCGGTTCAAATTATTTCCAAAGTCAGTTGCAAGAGAAGCTGACCGCAGACCCCACCTCGGCAGCAGCTCAGGTTCCCCATCGCAATCCAAATGCCACGCTCGCGGCAGCCGCTTCTCAGCTATTCCAAGCAAGCAGAGAGAAATGTTTTTTTCAAACAACGCACTGGCAAAAGGCGGGCAGCTTGCGAGAATTCTGCTGCTTGCAGAGCGGCGGGCTCAGCTGAGGTGTACAGGGAGAGACGGAATGGAGGCAGCTGCATTCAGGCAAGACAAAAGCAAGCAAAAGCAACACCAACAGGTGGCTCCTAGGAGCAGAAAATAGGAGAGGCAGCAGACAGAGAGCTGCGAAAGCCACTTCCGCTCCGTTGCAACAAATGGGAATCTCCCCAGGGGTTCTCAGGAAGCTGAGAGGCTGTTGGCGGTGAAACAAATGGATTGACAAATTTCTGATTTTATCAAAAGCGCGTTTTAAAATAAATCCGGCTATTACAGATCTTCAAGTGCTGCAGATATGGAGCCGTTTCTCACTGAAGAGGAGTTCAAGGGTGAGAAATATTTTCTTGTCGAAGCCAAGCTATCGCCTGATAATCACAGACATCACCTGATAGTCACAGACATCACCTGATGATCAAAGACAATACCTGATAATCACAGACATCACCTGATGATCAAAGACATCACCTGATAGTCATAGACATCACCTGATAATCACAAACATCACCTGATAACCACAGACATCACCTGATGATCACAGACATCACCTGATGATCAAAGACATCACCTAATGATCACAAACATCACCTGATAACCACAGACATCACCTGATAACCACAGACATCACCTGATGATCACAGACATCACCTGATGATCAAAGACATCACCTAATGATCACAAACATCACCTGATAACCACAGACATCACCTGATAACCACAGACATCACCTGATAATCACAGACATCACCTGATAATCACAGACATCACCTGATGATCAAAGACATCACCTAATAATCACCGACATCACCTGATGATCAAAGACATCACCTGATGATCACCGACATCACCTGATGATCACAGACATCACCTGATAACCACAGACGTCACCTGATGATCAAAGACATCACCTGATAATCACAGGCATCACCTGATAATCAAAGACATCACCTGATGATCAAAGACATCACCTGATGATCAAAGACATCACCTGATGATCAAAGACATCACCTGATGATCAAAGACATCACCTGATAATCACAGGCATCACCTGATGATCAAAGACATTACCTGATAATCACAGGCATCACCTGATAATCAAAGACATCACCTGATGATCAAAGACATCACCTGATGATCAAAGACATCACCTGATGATCAAAGACATCACCTGATGATCAAAGACATCACCTGATGATCAAAGACATCACCTGATGATCAAATACATCACCTGATGATCAAAGACATCACCTGATAATCACAGGCATCACCTGATGATCAAAGACATCACCTGATAATCACAGGCATCACCTGATGATCAAAGACATCACCTGATAATCACAGACATCACCTAATAATCACAAACATCACCTGATAATCACACAGACATCACCTGATAATCACCGACATCACCTGATAACCACAGACATCACCTGATAATCACAGACATCACCTGATAATCACAGACATCACCTGATGATCAAAGACATCACCTAATAATCACCGACATCACCTGATGATCACAGACATCACCTGATGATCAAAGACATCACCTAATGATCACAAACATCACCTGATAACCACAGACATCACCTGATAATCACAGGCATCACCTGATAATCAAAGACATCACCTGATGATCAAAGACATCACCTGATAATCACAGACATCACCTAATAATCACAAACATCACCTGATAATCACACAGACATCACCTGATAATCACCGACATCACCTGATAACCACAGACATCACCTGATAATCACAGACATCACCTGATAATCACAGACATCACCTGATGATCAAAGACATCACCTAATAATCACCGACATCACCTGATGATCACAGACATCACCTGATGATCAAAGACATCACCTAATGATCACAAACATCACCTGATAACCACAGACATCACCTGATAACCACAGACATCACCTGATAATCACAGACATCACCTGATAATCACAGACATCACCTGATGATCAAAGACATCACCTAATAATCACCGACATCACCTGATGATCAAAGACATCACCTGATGATCACCGACATCACCTGATGATCACAGACATCACCTGATAACCACAGACGTCACCTGATGATCAAAGACATCACCTGATAATCACAGGCATCACCTGATAATCAAAGACATCACCTGATGATCAAAGACATCACCTGATGATCAAAGACATCACCTGATGATCAAAGACATCACCTGATGATCAAAGACATCACCTGATGATCAAATACATCACCTGATGATCAAAGACATCACCTGATAATCACAGGCATCACCTGATGATCAAAGACATCACCTGATAATCACAGGCATCACCTGATAATCAAAGACATCACCTGATGATCAAAGACATCACCTGATAATCACAGACATCACCTAATAATCACAAACATCACCTGATAATCACACAGACATCACCTGATAATCACCGACATCACCTGATAACCACAGATATCACCTGATAATCACCGACATCACCTGATAACCACAGACATCATCTGATGATCACGTCACCTAAAAGTCACAAAAAATTCTGATGTATACATTAACAAAAATGTTCGAATTCCTAATCTCAAAGAGAGCAGCAAAAATCCTTTAAAATCCATTCGAATATTCAAACAGAAATGCGAGAGGCATTCGATATATTCGACCAGAACAGCTCGGGCTACATCGAGAGCTTCGAACTCAGGAACGTGCTGCAGGCGATGGGCCAGAATCCGACTCAGAAAGAGATTGACAGCATCATACAGGAAGCTGATGTCATTGGTAAGGAAATTCAATGCACTTTGATCTTGGGTTCAGCATCGTTGATATCTACGCTCGTACCATACTAAAAATAAGTTGTCTCCGCAGAATGTTCCGGAGCTTAAACATGACCCACAGAATGTTCCGGAGCTTGAACATGATACACAGAATGTTCCGGAGCTTGAGCATGACATAGAATATTACGGAGCTTGAACTTGACATATAATGTTCCGGAGCTTGAACATGACATAGAATATTCCGGAGCTTGAACATGACATAGAATGTTCCGGAGCTTGAACATGACATAGAATGTTCCGGAGCTTGAACATGACATAGAATGTTCAGGAGTTTGAACATGACATAGAATTTTCAGGAGTTTGAACATGACCCACAGAATGTTCAGGAGTTTGAACATGACATAGAATTTTCAGGAGCTTGAACATGACCCACAGAATGTTCAGGAGCTTGAACATGACATAGAATGTTCCGGAGCTTGAACATGACATAGAATGTTCAGGAGTTTGAACATGACATAGAATGTTCAGGAGTTTGAACATGACATAGAATTTTCAGGAGCTTGAACATGACCTACAGAATGTTCAGGAGCTTGAACATGACCCACAGAATGTTCAGGAGCTTGAACATGACCCACAGAATGTTCAGGAGCTTGAACATGACCCACAGAATGTTCAGGAGCTTGAACATGACATAGAATGTTCCGGAGCTTGAACATGACCCACAGAATGTTCAGGAGCTTGAACATGACCCACAGAATGTTCAGGAGCTTGAACATGACCCACAGAATGTTCAGGAGCTAATTAGCATGACCCGCACAATATTTAAGATGCTTAATCATTTTTTTAA
>NIVC01001016.1:121027-151027 GCA_002269645.1 Macrostomum lignano
ATATTTTGATTCCTGCTTTGTAGAGCTGCGTTACAAGTATTGATTTATGGTTTTATTTCCGTTTCCGTTTCGCCACATTTGATCTGCGACGATGTGAAAGTTTATCTACCTTTATTATGCGAATGTAGCTAGACGAATCTAATTAGTTTATTTATTTAGTTGCCTTTATCTTACGCTCCCATATCACCAAAGACATGGCGAAAGGTAATCTTGTAAATTCCCCCATATGCGTGTGTGTTTTGGGTAAAGCAAAGCTGTGTAGCCGAACTTCGGCCCCTTTGTATAGTCCGATGTCTGGGGTTTTGTGTAAACACTTGAGTCGCTGCAGGGACTATCGCTATGTTTTATGAATATTTTGCTGCAATACCGCACTGTATGCATTTTTTATCCACAGTAAATGTATCAGAGGATTTCGTATAGATATTAGCACAAATTAGCATTGGTTTTCCTGCGACTTGGAGCTTTAAGTTTTTAACGAAAGAGCGGGTATATTAATCAATCAGATTCGCCTCTAGTTCGCGTGCACTTGTGCAACTTATCTACAAACATTGGCTGAGTTTTTTATTTATGCTGGTGTCTGGCTTAGCTCTGTCTAAATTTAATTTAATGTGTGCTTCATCCCTTTTTTGGGTCGGCGCTCCTTTCTAACTAATCTTTATGAAGGCCGCTGCTAGCTTACCATTCTAGTTTTTGGTAGACCACACATGACTTTGCTCGTATGTCTACCGGAATTTACCAGTGTTTTACTAGCCCTCTCTAGTCCAACCTTGTGGTTTTTGGTATCTCGCTGCTACTCCCGGTCCTTCAGTAAAGGCGGGTTCACATTACCACAGAGTAAGCAGGGTCTAAGATTTCTCAAATCAAATTTAACATGGCGTGAACCTGTAAATTGATTCAATCAATCTTGGATCCACAGAGCTACGAGCGGTAATGTGAACGGACCTAAGGTTACTGCACCACCCTGGTAGTTCGGTAGGCTACTTCTACCACTAGTTCTTGGAATCTTCGGGTAGGCAACTTTCCCTTTGCTTCTTCTGTAGTCTACAGTATCCCTCTCTTCAGTGATTCAATATATGGTTTGTAATTTGGTTGTGACGCTTGTGACGGAATGCATGTAGTGACAAGCAAAGGTTAATTTAATGGCAGACACCTATACTTTGCAGCACTGCAGTTAAAATGTCATCGTTGTTCTTTCTGTCTCCAATTCTCTCTGGGTGTCACGTTTGAACGTTCCGTCGCTTTGTCTGAATTCCTGTCGTGTAAGTTCGTGGTACTGGATTGAATTTGCATCCGAAATCTCATTTTTTCATTTGGATAATGTTTTTAGTTTTGCTTTATCACGACATTCAGTCAGTCAGTCAGACGGTATTATAGCTTTGGTAGATAGCAGCAAATTGTTTTTTTTGTTCCGACGCTATGAGAGGACGGATATACGGGGTCGAACGAATGAGGTAATAAATCTTTTTTGACGTAGATTCTGGAAACATTTATGTATTGTATTCGTGTGTGTGTGTGTGTTTCCTGGCACTAACTTTCTTCTGTTTTGCTGATTCTGGCAAAGTGTCCCGGCGTGGCCGCACGAATTGCTTTGCAAAGTATGTTTTTGTGCGTAGTTTAGTAGGTGTATTATGTGTGGGAAGCATCTGAATTACACAAAGCATTTCGATAGGAGTTAGGCTTGCGTTCGATCATCAAAAAAGTTTTTCATGGTCCTCCCATCCGCAACCAAGCCTTTTACTTCCCTCTTGTGGGCCACTCCTAGATTGCACTTAAGGACTGGATCCCATTATTAAACATTCCTGGTGGTACAGTCGAATGGGCTTTCCATCTGTGTTGACTAACGACCGATTTCCATCTCGAGTCAGGCATTATTAATATATAAAGTAAAGGCTTATAAAGTGCATATTTCTAAAATCTAAGGAATGGGATATTAAGATCAAATTTATAGCGAATGTTTTGCACTTTTAGACAGGACAGTTTTGTTTTATTTTCAAAGACTGAATCGATGTGGTTGTGTTTTAGCTGTTTTGCCTTAATGCCTTGTGATCGGATTGAGTCGAGACGGGCTAAAGCTTCCAGCGTGACGCTGACGCTGTAATCACAAAATAAATACAGTCTTGTGGCGGCCAGACTACGCGACCGGCAGCACCAGTGCAGCCGCACTGGAAACCCCCCCGCCTCTGTCTAGCTGAGGTGGGGTGGGTACGCGCCAAGCTAGCCGGCTCGCTAAGCCGGGGGGTTGGCGTAGCCAATCACGCCATGCCACCTTTTCGCACCTCCCTTGGCCCTCAATCTGGCGTTGTTTGTAAATCTCATATAAATACACGCGCAAAGCAGCACAAACTCTTCGCTGCCATTCCATCTATTGAAACAAAAAGGCCTTCCGCCTCATTGGTGAGCCCGACACCCAGCGCGGAACGCTGGGCCTACCTGGTCGGCCCTGTGCGGTCCTGGCAGCCAACCGCCTTGGCCGACTGCAACGGCAGCACCGCAGCACAGCAGCACCGCAGCACCGCAGCACCGCAGCACCGCAGCACCGCAGCACAGCAGCACCGCAGCCCAGCAGCACCGCAGCCCAGCAGCACGAATCGGCCAGTCAGCCCGCCCCCCGGTAGCTCCTGGGGTCTCGCCTTTCGGCCCCCGCGTTGGACCAACCAGCGCCACACGCTGCAGCTACTTCTAGGTTAGCACCGCTGCTGCTAGCCTAACGTCCCCAGCCTCTGTGCAGGAGCATCGATCCGGCTCACGGCGGCAACTGACTGTCGATTGCCTCTGGTGTGGTACGGCCGCGCGCCCTGCTGCCTTCGGCGCCCACCTGGCGCCCTGCTGCCATCGGCGCCCGCCTGGCGCCCTGCTGCTATCGGTGCCCGCCTGGCGCCCTGCTGCTATCGGCGCACGCCTGGCGTTCTGCTGCCTTCGGCGCCCGCCTGGCGCCCTGCTGCCTTCGGCGCCCGCCTGGCGCCCTGCTGCCTTCGGCGCCCGCCTCGCGCCCCTGCCGCCTTCGGCGCCCGCCTGGCGCCCTGCTGCTGCCTTCGGCGCCCGCCTGGCGCCCTGCTGCTGCCTTCGGCGCCCGCCTGGCGCCCTGCTGCTGCCTTCGGCGCCCGCCTGGCGCCCTGCTGCCTTCGGCGCCCGCCTGGCGCCCTGCTGCCTTCGGCGCCCGCCTGGCGCCCTGCTGCCTTCGGCGCCCGCCTGGCGCCCTGCTGCCTTCGGCGCCCGCCTGGCGCCCTGCTGCCTTCGGCGCCCGCCCGGCGCCCGCCTGGCGCCCTGCTGCTTTCGGCGCCGCCCGGAGACCGCTCGGCGACCTGCTGCCATCGGCGCCCTCGGCGACCTGCTGCCATCGGCGCCCGCTCGGCGACCTGCTGCCATCGGCGCCCGCTCGGCGACCTGCTGCCATCGGCGCCCGCTCGGCGACCTGCTGCCATCGGCGCTCTGCTGCCTTCGGCGCCCGCCTCGCGCCCCCGCGCCTTCGGCGCCCGCTCCTCGGCGCTCTCGCTGCCTCGGCTACCACCGACGTTCGGGGCCTAGCTCGGTGCTGGGGGAGCTGTGTGGCGGCCAGACTACGCGACCGGCAGCACCAGTGCAGCCGCACTGGAAACCCCCCCCCCGCCTCTGTCTAGCTGAGGTGGGGTGGGTACGCGCCAAGCTAGCCGGCTCGCTAAGCCGGGGGGGTTGGCGTAGCCAATCACGCCATGCCACCTTTTCGCACCTCCCTTGGCCCTCAATCTGGCGTTGTTTGTAAATCTCATATAAATACACGCGCAAAGCAGCACAAACTCTTCGCTGCCATTCCATCTATTGAAACAAAAAGGCCTTCCGCCTCAGTCTAGCTCTTTTTGACACATCCTTGATTCTAAAGGGCCATTTATCGCTTCCTCCCAGCCTCTGACGAGTACAAGTATGTTGTTTTATAGTTTCACCTTTCTTCGTGCACTTCTTATTTTGCCCGAGGGGGGGCTGTGGAAACGAGACTGGCTTGTCGAGAGGTTAAGCCTAAGTGTCTGTCGATCTGAAGACTCGCGCTAGCGAGATGATACTTAGTGCTGGAGGCGGTACAAAGATTCTAGCTCTATTTTAGAGAGGAAATTATTATAGAGAGGACATTGCCAGCTAAAAAAAGAGAATGAAAAGGAATATTTTAAATTGGATTTAGACGATGTCTTATCACCGCAGCTGTTTCTGTCTGCTGTCAAGTAGGTGCCGGATCTCTCCAATGAAGAGATTAAATACTGGATCGATTATGTCCTTTCGATACAGTTAGTGCACTGAGATTATGTTCAATCGAATCGTCTCAGAATACTAATCGATTTCTAACTCTGCGGGAGGTAATTTGTCTTGGTAAGGACAGTAAGCAAAGAAGATTACACTGCTAATCGATGTCTAAGGCCCATTGATTTTCAAGCTGCTCCCATGTGCACGTGTGTCTGCTCAAGGCTAGATATAACATGTAGTACGATTGAGGCTAGACTGATTAGCATTTCGGTGTCTCAGAGCAGCCCTTTAATTCAATAATTATAGTCGATTTCCATGTCTGTTGTTTTCAATTTTCTAGTAGGGCTTCGTTTAGCCCTTGAGTCGTGCTCCAGTGATTTTAAGAGAAGACTTGTATCAGCAATGTTTCAGCAAGTTGCAAAGCTAAAATTTATTCAAGCAGAATCTTGCAATTAATCACTTGAGAGGCTTAAAAATCCTATTTTGAGTTAAAGGAACCTCCATGGCTGACCAACCAGCCGTGTCTTAGTTGGGCTTCAATTTGCACTTTTGTCCGTTGCTCAGACACTTTGTTACTTTTATTTTTAATTTCCTCTTGAATTTTTCGGAGCCTATTATCCATTAGGCCTATACTTTTGCCTAATGCCCGGTTTTATTCGAATATGTCTGAAACAGGAAGCTTTTTTAAAGAGATCGAGAATCTGTGGTGAGGGGCTGACTTTAAAGGCCTCTGAAATATTTTGCAGAAGTTTCTCTTGCAGTTTACTTGGGGGTTCAATCCGCATTGGGCTTCTCTATAGGCTTTGTAATCCAATCAGATTTCCATGCCAATGCTTGCATGCTGGCTCCCTTTTTGCCTACTAGTATTACCCTCTCTCTCTCTAATTCCCTATTCTCCGATTTCTTTCCTTCTCTGGCAACAAGTTCTCTCTGCTATCAGCTTTATCGAGTTCTTATTTTCAGCATATACTACGAGCGTATTTATCTCACTATGGGATTCGCTCTGATTAAAGAGTTTAGTCGCCGCGTGCGATTAGCGATCGCGTATATTTTATTTGTATTGTTTATTTTCCTATTCTGCTTTACATTTCTTGGAAATTTTGTTTGGATGCTTGAATTTGCGCTCAAATTTAATACCGCCGTTAATCAGAAAAAAATTAAAGCGTAGTCGATACGAACTCAAGTGCTCAATAGTACAAATTAAAGACTAAAAATAGAAAAAATGCCTAATCTTAAAATAATTTCCACCATTATACGAGCATATAGATTTTCCGGCAAGTTGGTTGTTCAATTACTTTCTGTTCAAATAAGTTACTGTCGCCACAATGAAGTATCGATTGATGCGGGCGACGCCTAATCTCATTAAATTTGTATTAGTTTGATCCGTACTGGTTCGCTTGCTAGCAATTTTCCCCTTAGATGCGGGAGTAGTTCCTGGAGTAGAAATTGGGACTAGCGATTTTCCCGTTGCGGGTGCGGGGAGTTTTGGTCAATCTAATTTGGCTGCACGGACTCTCGGCAACGATGGGCGCGGCGTCAACTTGCAATCCCGCGTTCTGTCCTGTTTTCCATATAGCTCTGCACTGGGTCCGTAGCAGCCTTAGTCCGATGCCTCTGCCCCTCGCGTGCTGCGAGGTGAGTATTCGGGAAATAGGGGAGTGGGAAATTTTTGCCTGCTCGATTTTCTCCTCCCTTCATCCTCTTCTTCCTTAAATTTCCCCCCGTTCCGCGGATAAACTGCCTGTCGCGCATCCTGCATGGTCCGCGTATGGGTGGGGCTACATGGGTTTTGGTAAGAGATCCTCTCCTGAAATTGTCGATTTTTCCTATGCGTTTCAGTTGCCAATAGGGGAGGCTGAGGTGGGGTAGGTAATTCGGTTTTAGACAATTCTCAACTGCAAGCCTAGAAGCCTGGCGTCGTTTCCCTCTTGACTTGGCGGTCGCTGCGACAGTGTCCAGTTTCCAGTTCTCACATGCATGAGGGTAGCGGGTCTCTCGATTTTTTTTGTATTTCCCCTTTTTCCTCTTTGTGCTCACTGCATGTTGGGGGAAGACGGGTATTTTGAGACGTTTCCTATAATGGGAAGAAATGACTTCCTTAATTTCGTCTTTAGAGCGCTGAGAAACAAGCCAGGACAGACAGTGAACTAGGTCGAAAAGTTGATGCGGTGCAGCGTTTTTTAATTCTCAATTCGCCTTGATGACAGGGTGGCTTAGTCACCACTCGGGAATTACATTTGAAACCTATGACAAACACTAAATCCCGTGACACTTTTAAGGAATCAAACAATCGGCATCTTCAGGCAATTATACCAGAAAGAAGGTAATTTTTTAAGCCTAGTAAGCCAATATGATGCAAATAAGCAGGTATGGGTAGCAAAGTTAGATGGCACTGATTGAGAGGCAAGGGCATAGGTCAGGACACTCGCCCCTCTACCACCAAGTCGGATGTTCATGGCGGGCTTTAGCTGTTTAATGTACAACGCCTCAGGAATAGACAACTTCATACTCTGGCGGTTGCGATCAATAATTTCAAAGGGCCTGTCAACAAAAAAGTGACAAAAATTGGACCTGGATAGAAGAGAACAAGCAAGGGGATAATTAGGGCATGTCTAACTTTTGCGCATTTGTTGCACATCAGGAGGTGGTCGTACACAGCGCTTGCTATTGCACAGTCCTCCTTAACCGTGTGTGTAGGTGCTTTTCATTTTTACCTATGTAAAACCCGCATTGCTCAGCAACGCTCGAGAATTTGTAGATGACTCCCGCACACAAGGTTTTTCGGTACACTGGACTTGAGTCTGTCTATTTGGTGGAGACGTTTGCTCATTAAGTGAGACTTGCTTTCACTAGGTGTTGATTATCTTGATTTATGTAGCACAGCTGTAGCTGTGATTTGCGTAATCACAATATATCAGTATCTATCGATGGGAAATTGTCGCCGCCTGATCCTGTATTGACGTTTTTCCACTATTGCATTGCAATTGGAACTACATTCACTCTATAGTTTTTCACCTTAGCACTCCAGAACTTGCTACAAGTGTACTGTTAATATTTGTTGAATATCAACTCTCGATTTCGAAACATGATGTGGGGCAAGCGGCATACATCAGCTATTGACAGCAAGGTACTTTTATAATTTGCTACAGAATTCCCAGGGCTGCATGCATAGGATGCCGGCCACTAGCTGTATGGTTATAAAAGATTTTCAACTGTAAAAGATTACACGTGTTTTGAAATTTCGATTCTAGCCACACCTTTGACTAGAAATTTATTATTTTTAATGTAAAAATGCGCCCCGTCTGGTGTTCTGCAATTGCGCAGCGCATCTGAGGGCTGCGCACAGCCTGTGCATAGTGCTGGCACTGCGGGGGGTCGTGACTCCACACCCTGTACATGTATATGTCTGCTGCAGCTCAGACTGCTACCCTATCACAGTCTCACAGTGGGGTTGTAGCCTAGTGGTTAGAGTGTCTGACTCACGACTGAAAGGTCGGGATTCGATTCTTGACCCTTTCGCGGCACTTTGAACAATTTGTGTCCTTGAGCAAGACACAAATCTGCATTGCTTCAGTTCACTCAGCTGTAAAATGGGTGCCAGCATTAGCTGGGGTAATTGAGGGTGTGTGGCGACCCCCAGTCCTTGGACTGAACAGCCGTACGCAGCCTTCAGATGCGCCGCGCAATAGCTGCCGCTGAGCTGTCGGTTGCACATCTGCCTATTGGGGCAGGTGTAATCAACTATTATTATTATTATTATTATTATTATTATTATTATTATTATTATTATTATTATCATTATTATTACAACAGGGTGAACTGCAGCTCAGCCTAATTCGCCGCTAACTCGTGTTAGACGTTTTGAAAGATGACGCAAACAGCCTTATTAAGCTGCGTAGGAATCCCGGCCCAATGCTGCTTAGCTTGCATACATGGATAACTCTGTAACACTAGCACAATATTACATGTATCTAATAAATATTTGTCCTTTTTCACTGGTTAAAATTCCGAAATGTCATCTTAAATCTTCAGTGATAGCAAGTGTTTGGAGGACAAAACATGGAGCAGGCTCCTCAGCGGCAGCAGATGCAGAAACAGCAAATAACCATTTTTGCTGTCTCTTCTCTCGCCTCCGCCGAGGCGATTGCAGCCGCTGAATTGCTAGCTTCAGCTCCTCTAATTGCTTGCGATCGTTGCAATTTGAAACTGCCGGCAGTAGACATGCCCAGTCATCGGCAGGTGTGCGTTGTCGATCCTGACTTGTTCGCCACTCTGGCCCTGCGGCCATCCACTGCGCCAGCTGACTCTTACGGTTGTCCGGTGTGCGGCCGGTTTCAGGCCAGCGCGGCCAAGCTGGCTGAGCACAGAGCTCGATGGCATGATTTTACTGGGACTGGCAGTAAGCCGAAGTACAGGTGCCATCGGTGTCGATTGATCTGCGTTGGGGTTACTGGACTCAGGGAGCATATGCGGTTGAGACACGGCTCGTGACTGAATCTATAGTTTTTTTTCTATTTCTGATTTGTAGATCAGATAGCAAGTTGGATTGCTTTATTGGGGAATACCAATCCCAAAGAAGTTAAGAAGATCAGTTTTACGTCAATAAGATCAAACTAAATTTTAGCAATTTTTCTACGAAATAACAGACTAACAACTTTCGAAAATGGCTGATGAAAAATGTATTTGTTTTAGTCGTTTTAGAGAAAATGATTAGATGTAGATGTTTAGATCATATGATACCGATAAAAAGGCCATAAGGTGGGGCTAAAATAAACCTGTTTAGGTCCTAAGATTAGGCTAAAATAGGCCCTTTTAGGTCCTAAGATTAGGCTAAAATAGGCCCGTTTTATGTCCTAAGATTAGGCTAAAGTATGTTTATTTAGGTCCTAAGATTGGGCTAAAGTATGTTCATTTAGGTCCTAAGATTGGGCTAAAGTATGTTCATTTAGGTCTTGAGATTGGGCTAAAATAGGCCCGTTTTAGGTCCTTAGATTGGGCTAAGTAGGCCCGTTTTGTCATAAGATTGGGCTAAAGTAGGCCTGTTTTAGGTCCTAAGATTAGCCTAAAGTATGTTCATTTAGGTCCTAGGATTGGGCTAAAGTATGTTCATTTTAGATCCTAAGATTGGGCTAAAATAGGCCCGTTTTATGTCAAGATTGGGCTGAAATCGGCCTGTTTTAGGTCCTAAGATTGGGCTAAAGTATGTTCATTTAGGTCTTAAGCAAACGCGGATTACTTTTGTTGGCTATACTGGTATATCGCTCAAATATTATTTCAAATTTTCGCTATAACGATGATTTTTTTTCACTATAAGTAGCAACGGATATTCTATAGATGTTCTTGCTCTATCCATGAGCGATTGAATTCCATTTATTAATACTACTAATTGAAGTCTGGTTTTTCACAATGCAACAGACTGCTTTCATTGTATAGAATATTATTTGTGTTGTTTGTGCTTGCTGCTGTATAAACATGTTGCTGCGCCTTTTGTTTTGCCAAAGTTTTCATGTGATTTTTATTTCGCGTCGCCTAATATTTTTCTGTGAATTCTTTCTTTTTCGCTTGCTTTGTTCGGGTTTCCTGTGCGTGCCATGCTCCCATACATAACATTGATTTATTTCGCAACATTGATTGCTAAACCATATTGATCACATGTTTTTTCAAGTAAATTGTCTTTGAACTGTCTAAAAGTAGGCGCAATAAAACTAGCCCTTACGCTCGTACTCTATTATTTACATTAGTTCAATCTAACAACATCTAACTCGTATACCGCGTATTATCTACGATAATTGATGTAAGCTTTCATTTTACTGTCGTTTGATAGACAACTTTCAGATACCTTTGTTGTATCGATTTTACAATCAGGGAGTATGTATTGGTAAGAAGCAGTGTTTCCTCTGTAATGCTCAGGAGGATGCTAGGAAATATTCTATGAAAGGTCATGAGCAACCCTATAAAACCTTAAACCCTATACGATTCGGGCTGGCTCTCTCTGAAATGCTCGGCTGCGGTTCTGTGGAAGATTCGGGCTGCTGGCTCTCTCTGAAATGCTCGGCTGCGGTTCTGTGGAAGATTCGGGCTGCTGGCTCTCTCTGAAATGCTATGGCTGCGGTTCTGTGGAAGATTCGGGCTGCTGGCTCTCTCTGAAATGCTCGGCTGCGGTTCTGTGGAAGATTCGGGCTGCTGGCTCTCTCTGAAATGCTCGGCTGCGGTTCTGTGGAAGATTCGGGCTGGCTTCTCTCTCTGAAATGCTCGGCTGCGGTTCTGTGGAAGATTCGGGCTGCTGGCTCTCTCTGAAATGCTCGGCTGCGGTTCTGTGGAAGATTCGGGCTGGCTTCTCTCTCTGAAATGCTCGGCTGCGGTTCTGTGGAAGATTCGGGCTGCTGGCTCTCTCTGAAATGCTCGGCTGCGGTTCTGTGGAAGATTCGGGCTGCTGGCTCTCTCTGAAATGCTCGGCTGCGGTTCTGTGGAAGATTCGGGCTGCTGGCTCTCTCTGAAATGCTCGGCTGCGGTTCTGTGGAAGATTCGGGCTGCTGGCTCTCTCTGAAATGCTATGGCTGCGGTTCTGTGGAAGATTCGGGCTGCTGGCTCTCTCTGAAATGCTCGGCTGCGGTTCTGTGGAAGATTCGGGCTGCTGGCTCTCTCTGAAATGCTCGGCTGCGGTTCTGTGGAAGATTCGGGCTGCTGGCTCTCTCTGAAATGCTAGGCTGCGGTTCTGTGGAAGATTCGGGCTGCTGGCTCTCTCTGAAATGCTCGGCTGCGGTTCTGTGGAAGATTCGGGCTGGCTTCTCTCTCTGAAATGCTAGGCTGCGGTTCTGTGGAAGATTCGGGCTGGCTTCTCTCTCTGAAATGCTCGGCTGCGGTTCTGTGGAAGATTCGGGCTGCTGGCTCTCTGAAATGCTCGGCTGCGGTTCTGTGGAAGATTCGGGCTGCTGGCTCTCTGAAATGCTCGGCTGCGGTTCTGTGGAAGATTCGGGCTGCTGGCTCTCTCTGAAATGCTCGGCTGCGGTTCTGTGGAAGATTCGGGCTGCTGGCTCTCTCTGAAATGCTCGGCTGCGGTTCTGTGGAAGATTCGGGCTGCTGGCTCTCTGAAATGCTCGGCTGCGGTTCTGTGGAAGATTCGGGCTGCTGGCTCTCTCTGAAATGCTAGGCTGCGGTTCTGTGGAAGATTCGGGCTGCTGGCTCTCTCTGAAATGCTCGGCTGCGGTTCTGTGGAAGATTCGGGCTGCTGGCTCTCTCTGAAATGCTCGGCTGCGGTTCTGTGGAAGATTCGGGCTGCTGGCTCTCTCTGAAATGCTAGGCTGCGGTTCTGTGGAAGATTCGGGCTGGCTCTCTCTGAAATGCTAGGCTGCGGTTCTGTGGAAGATTCGGGCTGGCTCTCTATATCAAATCTCCGCCCTGATCACGCCCAATATATTGCGTGATGGTGTAAAATGTCTTCCTTTTTTCTATATGGTTATCATGCCTTCAGCGTGTCAGACTCTTTATTAACTTTAGCGCATAGAATATTTTGGGACAGAAAAATTGCTTCATATCGTGCCTGATTTGACATGCCAGCGGTCACGTTCTAATTCGTGCTTTTAGGTATAGCCTAGTCGGAATGGAGAGTGTTAAGTTGCTTGACGGAGAAAATATAGAATGTTTGTCGGGAATAGGGCGACAGCTTTCGGTGTGCTGAACAGTAGGGTCCCACATGTTTCCGTGCCATCTAATCTATAGAGTCTAGTCTCATATGATCTATAATAATTTCAATTCATCTAAATTTAAAATCTTGTCTCCATCTGATCTATTTAACCTCTCTTCTCAAGTTCTCATCGAATGTATAGAATATCTGATCTACAGTCTCATCTCATCAAATCTATAGGATCTCGTCTCATCTGATCTATAATAATCTCAACTCATCTAAATTTAGAATCTCGTATCATCTGATCTATAAAATCTTATCTCATCTGATCTATAGAATCTTATCTCATCTCATCTGATCGGACCTATTAAACTTTTTTCATCTCATCTATAGAATCTCGACTCATCTGGTCTATAAAATCTTATCTCATGTCATCTATAGAATCTTATCTCATCTCATCTATAGAGTCTCGTTTCATCTGATCTATAGAAACGAGTCTTATCTGATTTATAAAATTTCGTCTCATCTAGTCTATAAGTCTCGTCTCATCTGATCTATAGAATCTCGTCGCATCTAATCTATAGAATGTCATCTCATCCGATCTATAGAATCTCGTCTCATCTAATCTATAGAATCTTATCTCATCTATAGAATCTCATCTCATGTCTAGTGCCAGCGAAAAAAATGTAAAATCATGTTGACTTTTGCTTCTTACCAGTAAAGTTTATAATTGAAAAATGTTGTATTTGAAGATAAAATTTTAAACTGAAAAAGAAACCAAAACATTAAACAGCTGGTCAATGTAAATGATGTAGCATTAATGAAAGAAATCTGCAAATCTACATCACACTGAAAGTACTATGCACTGAATATTGAATAATAAGCTGTCTAAAGTGTTTACAATGTGTTTACTACAAGGTTGATACCGAGTGCAGACAAGTATCTACAGAAAGGAATTATTAAGAGTAGAAAGCATTTAAATAATCTGGATTTTATTATATTACTAGAATATTAATCTGGTAGGATGATTGCAGGGTATTGACAAATGACGAGACAAGTATTAAGTTACACGAAGATAAGATTTATGTTAATTACAGTTTACAAGTTCGAAGTTAGACAAATATTGGGCCTGAACTGATCATAAAACTCAAGGTTATGTCTATTCTTCCAGTCAGTCAGCTAGTGTTAAGAATGTAAATTGGGTTGTTAATATTGGCCAAGCTTGCAAACTTCTATTGCAGTTCTATATCGCTATATATGTCTGACACAAAACGACGTACTCTGGGATGCTTCTATAATGACTGTGGCCGTAGAGCCGTATCTGAAGCGTGCTGGAGTCGCTGTAGAATAAATGAGTTGCGTCTAAAGAGCATCAACGTCACTATGAATTAGAGTCTCATTCAGATTTATAACAGCTCTATGTAGTCTACTTGAGTCAGTAGAAAGTTAAGCGCTAACACAGCGACTCTTGGACGACTTTTTCGTGACTCGCTCCTGACTCAAAAGTCACCTCTCCATCGCATTGCAGTGCTTTGAGTCGTTAAAAATTCACAAGCGTCGTCCCAGAGTTGCTAGTGAGGTGCTTGCAATGACTCTAGCGATTCCGGTCACGCTAGTCACGCTTGAACGGGAATTAGTGAGCACAACAAGAAAACACGAGCACAAGCCTTAGAACATGTACACTCGAAATGTACATTCAATAATGTGACTGGGTGCCGCTTCTTTCTAAAATTAGAACGACTCAAACGTCTATGTGCATTTAATAAATTAAACGTGCCTCTTAATGACTCGCTATGAAACTGGAAAAAACTTAATTCACGAAAAAATATCGTTCATAAAAATACGAGTAATTCAATAAACCTTCTCAAGCCATACGAGAAGCATTGGGATCTTGGCCGCAGTTGTTGCAAATCTGATCATCTGTCTGACAAGCAATGCTATTTTGCTGCTTCTGCTGCTGCTGCTTTTGCTGTTTAACTTCTGGCTGCTGCTGCTGCTGCTGTTGCGGCGGCAGCTTCGGAGGCCATTCAAGCGTTTCAAGCAGGTCCACTGGTCTACCCCGAACCGTCACAATCTCCCGGTTGAACTTGGTGAACAGGCAGTCGAGATCAACTTGGAGTTTAGCCACGCGTGTGTAAAACACGCGCGAACCAGCGCTGCTGCAGGCTTCGCCGTTTCCAGTTTGCTGCTGCTCCGGTGGCTGCTCCTGCAGTTGCTCCTGCGGCTGCTCCGGCTCCGACTGATTTTCGGGTCCGGGCGCCTGCAGGCTGATCTCCTCCATGGTCTCTGAGATTCGACGACAGCGCTCCTCTGTCTCTTTGATCGACTCCGCGCGTCGCTGTTCGTAGCGCTGGGGGTGGAATAAAAATTCAATATACCCGCTTTATTTACTACTTGTAAGCGGCTGAATCAGTAAGATAGCTGTAGTGCATGTTAAATAATAGAAGGAGCGTCATCCAGTTGACAGGGGTCATCAAAGCTAGCCAGTGTAAGTTAGGTAAAGGACAGGGGGTCATCTGACCCCAAAGCTAGCCAGTGTAAGTTAGGTAAAGGACAGGGGGTCATCTGACCCCAAAGCTAGCCAGTGTAAGTTAGGTAAAGGACAGGGGGGTCATCTGACCCCAAAGCTAGCCAGTGTAAGTTAGGTAAAGGACAGGGGGGTCATCTGACCCCAAAGCTAGCCAGTGTAAGTTAGGTAAAGGACAGGGGGGTCATCTGACCCCAAAGCTAGCCAGTGTAAGTTAGGTAAAGGACAGGGGGTCATCTGACCCCAAAGCTAGCCAGTGTAAGTTAGGTAAAGGACAGGGGGGTCATCTGACCCCAAAGCTAGCCAGTGTAAGTTAGGTAAAGGACAGGGGGTCATCTGACCCCAAAGCTAGCCAGTGTAAGTTAGGTAAAGGACAGGGGGGTCATCTGACCCCAAAGCTAGCCAGTGTAAGCTAGGTAAAGGACAGGGGGTCATTTGACAAAAGGCTTGCCATAGGGAGACGGGAGTGGAGGTAGGGAGAGGAGGTCATTGACCCCCTCAAAATTAGATCAATAATTGCCCCATGTCCCTAATAAACAATAAAAACCAATGAAACTCAGCGAACCTCTTTCCTCCGCTGGGCGTCAGCCAGTTTCTTCTCCAGCGCCATCTTCAGCTCGTGCCGGCCCCGGCGCCTCGGGTAGGCGGCCAGCCGCTGTCTCAGCCGGGCCGGCATCTCCGCGGAGATCGACGCGTCGGCTGCGCTGGCAGCTGCAGCGGGCGCGTCGTTCCCGTTGGTTTGGCCAACAACGAAAGCTGTCGCTGGTCGATGCTGCCACGAAATTGATGTCGATGTAGTAGCAGTCGGTGCTGATGCAGTTGCAGCAGTTGTCGATGTCGACGTCCTAGACGATGTCGACGGCGAGTAGCCCAAGCCGCCGCCGAAAGCCAGTAGCGGCGGGCCAGCGAACAGGGCGCAGTTGGTTCGCTCCACCTCGCTGTTGAAACGGCCCAGAACCTCCTGTAGGTCGTGGCGTAGTCGAACGTAGCGCTGGACAACTTCGGCTCGAGACGGCGGGCGTCGGGCATGGAGGGTCTCCATCGCCTCGGCGACTCGGCGGCATCGAGCTTCGGCTTCGCGAGCGCTGGCAGCGCGCTTTGCGAATTGTTTCTGAAATCGAGTTTGTTGAAACTTTTCACCTTTATCTGTATTTACAACATGCTCATTCCCTGCATGCTACTGGTTAGTTAGCATCAGTAGTGTAGTAGAGATATGCAAATAAAGTTTCTTTATTACTCAAGTAATTCTTTCATGCAAATGAGTTACCTGACCAGCCTTATTTCATTCCAGGTGGACAAGGAGAAATTATTTACAAAGCGGCACGCAAACCCAGGCAGGGCATTAGTCAAACACCCATAATTAATAGCGAAACTTAAATGCTTGATTCATCAAAATGAGAGCTTGAGCAAATGAGAACGAATGTGAACCGCGCAAAGGCATTTTCGCGTGTGCTAAATTACTAGGTCAATGGGCGTTGTCGCGGTGAAAGTTCCCTTAAACTAACCTGGCGTCTTTGCTCGGCTCTGGCCAGCTTCTGGTCAAGCTGCTCGTTAGTTGGTCGACACTTGCGCTCGCTAAGCAGGCGTTTACGCAGTCGATCGGGCAAGGCGGTGGTGGCGGTCCGACGGTCTCAGCCTCGACAACTTGCGTCGTGGTTGCGTCGTGCATCTGAGCGTCTTCTGTGTCATTACCGTTACAATTAGTAGTGTCAGTAACGTCCGTAATTACAAAAGCCGTAGCCGTTTTTACTGATTGATTGTCACTAGTTGACATGATTTAATATATTCTTTTTAGTATTTCCTGCCAAATTCTCAACTCTCGTCAAACTATCGGATAGACTTTAATAACATCCAATAATCTTAATGGCTAATTTATAATTATATACTGAGCTACTAACGCCTCACGAGCTGTCGTTTCTCTCAGCATTCGTTGGGTGTTTTTGGACTTTTATTGATTTCAGTCAGCTGAGCGGAGTGGGGGGGGGCAGTGGAACGAGTTTTAATATAAGATAGGGGGCGAGGGAGAGAAACCCCTGTCTGTTTACTGGCCTGTTTATCGAAGGGAGTAGGGCCGGTAGAGGCTTCTCTTTCATTTTCTCTCCTGAAGGCTGGGGTAATGGCAGGGGAGGAATGTACATTAAGCTTGTGAAGAGTGTACACTGCCGCCGCGGAAATGGGGTGGCGGGACTGGAGGGGGAGAGAAGCGCAGCTGGAAGGACTTTGAAGCGCAGTGTACATCTAATTTCAGGAATTGGCGGAGGCCACACGGTGGAGAGAGAAAATATCGCGGGGTAGAGAGAAGACGGAAAATGCCTTTTTGGACTTGCCGTGAACTTATTTCACCCTTCTGGCTGGAAATAGTCCTTGTCCGTAGCGTAGTCTAGGCATCAGAATAAAACGGCTTAATCTCTACCTATAAAAATCAAAACTCTGTGTGTGTGTGTGTGTGTGGACAATTTTGATCGCTATGGACTCCCAAACCGCTCAACCAAATTACACCAAACTTTACACCCACCCTAAACTTACTACGGAGAATGTCTTAGGCTACCTTTTAATTTCCTAGACTCAAGTCTTCCTACCTAAAAGTGCAAAAAACTGCTCAAAATGCGCGATTTTTTCACTAAATCCTCCATAGCGCCGCTTCACTTCTACCGATTCTCTTCAAATTTGACACAGACAATTTTCAACTATTTTGACACAATCGTGTAAAATTTCAAATCTCAAAGTTAATCCTGAGCGGTGCTGTGCACTTTTAAAGTTTGGCTGTTTTTTTCAGCGAGGCAGCCACCCCAACCTCCGCCCGCCTGCCTCTCTTTCCCGATCTGGGCAAAGGGTGTGAGTAGGTTTTAAAATGCCTAACTTTCGGCTGCCATAGTTTTGCTCCACGTGAAGCGATTGACTTCAAATTTGACACAATTCTTTATTGACTCATTCTCTGTCTACATGTAAAGTCTCAACTCTGTATCTCAATCAGGACAGAAACTGTAAGCATGTGAATTTTGTCTGCTTTTCTGTTGTTTGTGCCTCTCACTCACTCATTCCCCCAGCCCAGACGAAGGGTCAGGCGATAGGGCTCAATGTACTTAGCGAATGTACAGTGTTTTGGAATAACTTTTTAATAGCCTTCTCGGCACCCCGCGCGCGGAGAGGCGTGGAGAGGAGAGACAGTTTCAGCGAGAGATTCAAACCACTGTCCTCTGTATAGACAAGTCTGCAGCCGTTTAACAGTGGATGGCAAATCAAGGCGATGTGGGATGGTTTATAAAAATAGCGAAAAATTAATGAATAACTGATTAGTAGTGATTACAATGCAATCCTACTAAATTAGTTACACCATGAAAATTTTAACATCAAGATTCGCATAAGGTACTTTAAAATTTAAATGGCTCCTAAGAAATACGTATTTCCTTGGTTGCTAGACTGCTGCAGACTGTGGTGGTGGAGCTGGGCTGGAGGGAGATACACAAATTCCTCTCAGGGCTGCTAATTGGCCAGAAATATGATGTGATTAAAGCATAACAACTATGAGAGTACTACGTCCCACAAACGCTTTCGAAGCGGGGATTGACAGACTTTAACCTCAAATGCCAGATAAAGAATCAAGCTCATGGCTGATGAGATGAGAGTGAAAAGGAGAAGGAATAGACTATAAGAAGAGAGGAGAAGCGAGAGGAGGATAAGAGAAAAGATAGAAGACAAGAAGAGAGATGATGGGGTAAGGATAAGGAGTGAGCAGATAATATTGGAGTAAGAAGCGAGAGGAGGGGAGAGAGAAGAGAGAGGAAAGAGTAGAAGTGAGAAGAGGGAGAGAGAAGATGGGAGAGATGAGACAGGATCGATGACAGAGGAGAGCAGAGAAGAGTGAGAAGAGAGTAGAGATGAGAGATGAAGGAGGAGAGAGCAGAGTGCAGAAAGGCGAGAGAAGAGAATAGAGGGGAGAGAGTATAGAAGAGAGAAGAGAAGAGGAGTAAGGAAAGAGAGTAATCTGAGGAGGGTAAAGAGAAGAGTACACTGAAGATTGGAGAGTACAGATGGCAGAAAAGAGAGGGGATGAGAGTGAACACGATATCTGAGAGGAGAGAGGAGAGAGGAGTCAGATGAGGGGAAAGAGAAGAGTACAGAGGAGAGAGGTGAGAACATACGAGTATACGAGAGTAAAGATGACAGATGAGAGAGGGAAGATAAGACTAAGAGAGCAAAGACGAGAGTGAACACAGGAGAGATGGGAGAGTAGAGAGAAAAGAGGATAGATAAGAAATAAGAGATGAGAGATGAAAGGTGAGACAAAGGGAGAGAGAGAGAGAAGTGAGTGAGGAAAGAGGAGGGGAGGGGAGAGAATCGAGAGGACAGGGGAAAGAGGGGAAAGGATGAGAGAGGGGTGAGGAGAGAGAGGGAGAGATAGAGGTAGAGAGCATGCAGAGAGAAATGAGAAGAGATAAGAGAGAAAATATAAAAGAAGAGAAAGGTGAGATAGATAAGAGAGCAAAGACGAGAGAGGAGAGGTGAAGGAAGAGACGATAGAAGAGAGGACAGAGAGACGAGAGAGTACAGAGTACAGAGGAGGGAGGAGAGGAGAAAGGAGAGAGGAGAAGTGTTCGGAGAGGGTAGAGTAAGGAGTGAGAAGAGGGGAGAGGGAAGAGAGAATAGAGAGTAGAGAGCAGAGAGAAGATAGTAGAGAGCAGAGAGAAGATAGTAGAGAGCAGAGAGAAGATAGTAGAGAGCAGAGAGAAGATAGTGCAGATCGAGCAGAGGGAAGATAGAGTAGAGAGCAGAGAGAAGAGAGAGTAGAGAGCAGAGAGAAGATAGAATATAGAGCAGAGAGAAATGGGAAGAGATAAAACAGGAGAAAGGGAGAGATAAGAGAGCAGAGACGAGAGAGGAGAGGAGAGGAGAGAAAATAATAAGAGGGAATAGACGAGAGAAGAGGGGATAGAAGAGAGAGAGAAGAGACCATAGACCAGAGAAGAGAGAAAACAGAAGAGAAGGTAGAGATAGAAGTTTCTAAGGATCCAACTTCAAAGGGACACAAGGAGAGGCAGAGGCCATGAGTTTGCCTGACATTCTGTGCAGCACCCCAACCAACAATATTAATGTTTGCTTCAAATACTAATTGTACACGAATGTACTCTATTTTATGTTTAACTCTATCCTAAATTCCTAACTGTTAAAAAGTTTTTGTTTAAGTATGGGCTCAGATTTCAGAATACATGCAAAAATAGTTCCGGGGGTTGGAATTCCCCGGGTTCAAATTCCGCGGGTTTCAACAGCTTGTGCATTATATGACGATAAGGATTGTATAATGGCCTTTTAAAAGCCCGCCCTCTCTCCCATAGTAATTAGTTGGCCTCTTAGTTGACTGGGGTCTAGATTTTGCCAAAGCTATTATATCAATTCCACTTTTTCAGGCAGCTCGGAATTCTAACGATTGAGACTCAGAGAAAACCACTAAATGGCGCAATTTTCCTTTTTGCATGAGTTTTATTTTTAAATATATATTTCTCGTGCTTAGATCTGCTTATTTTAAGTTAGTCATGGCCCATGGGCAACGCAGAATTGTTTAAGTTGAAGAATTTGTCACGTGTTTTTTTATTATTAGTCGACCGCTTCTCTTTCGGGATTGAAGTTGGTGTGGGTGGTGGAAATTTCCTACACCCCCCCAGTAAGAAACTCAGATCTGAAACAGGCGTATCGATATTGATTGCGCGGGGGACGTGCGGTCGAGTGTATTTCCGCATTTTTGTATATTAATTTTGCGTTTGTAAATCCGCCTGACTTACTCCTAAGCAATGCGTACACGCAAAAATCGATGCCGCCTCAAAAATGAAATTTTGTTGCCGCTTTAAGCGTCTCTTTTTGGCACCTGAATTTTCGCATGGCAACTAATAAAAAGGGTAAATTTATTTATAGTGCAACATAGCAAATAAATACACGTAATGTAATGTCTTTTCCCAATACTGTGAATCAAAATGAGCTATCTGTCGGAAATTCAATTCGTCACTCGGAAGCAGTGGCGAATCCTGGATTTTTCCCGGAGGTCATGACCCCCCTTGCCCCCCCCCCCAATTTTTTTCTGGTGGGGGTCCGTCAACCCCCTTGACCCCCCCTTACAATTTTCTCCAGTGGGGGTCAGCCAACCACCTTGACCACCCTAATTTTCTCCGGTGGGGGTCAGCCAAACCCCTTGACACCCCGCTAGATCCGCCGCCACTTTTCGTAAGTACAGTATTAAAAAATAAATAAATTCTCTGAAGGAAGGCATATAATTAATTAGTGCTTTATTAAATCGCTATATATAAAGTTTCTAAACTAAGGTGTGTATATTTGCGATTAACTGACTGACTGACAGCGAGGTGAACTAAAAAAGAACATACAAACAACAGAAAAAGCAAGCAACTAAAAAGATTTCTATATCGTAGAGGTATTTTAACTTGGGCATAGAAAACTAACTGTATCTAAAAACTTAAACTATTTCGTTGCTATGATAAGCTATACATGTGGAATAAATATTGCCTGGAATTAGCTAAATTCAGCATAGCATACTGTGTAGAGTCTAATAAGCCTTTAAAAAACACGGAAAAACACCCAAAAAACGAAAACATTTCTGACGAGATAATCTTATATCTTCGTCTATAAAAGCGCAAAGATCACAACAAAAATGCCGTTGAAATCCAATTATAGCTGAGTGAAATAACAAATTGCAAAACGACGACAAAAATAATTCACTTGAACGATAAAACATTGATTGCTTTTTTCCGTACCAGACCATAAAGAAGAAATGTATAATGTATATATATATTTATAGTAACAACATCTAGTATTATGCTTTGTTATAGTTTGTAAAAACTGTACATGCTATTGTCTGATGAATTGGCGGTCTGTCAATTCAACCTACGCTTTAGTAACGATAGCTAGAGACCTGTAAAAATCAGTTATTATTTTATCAGTATTGCCAACCATATAAAACATTCACAAATGGAAAATTGAAAAAAACAACATTGATACTCAGACTCATCAAACCGACTAAAAGTAATCTAAGCAAAAGAAAATAAAAATATTGTCATTACATCAATTACCGCAATTGGTTTTAGGAACTATTTATTGGTGACGTCATCATAGACTATTCTAGTGACGTCATTGGGCTAGTGACGTAGCTTTTTGCTACTAAGGATATTTATGTGACATTAGCAAGTGACGTCATTGATAATGTTATTAAACATCCACATATTTATTAAGCTCTACTCGGTCAGCCTGCCGTCCTCATTCAGCCGGTCGAGAAAGTAGCGAACCCTGTCGCCCTCCTCCACCCGGTTGGTCATGCGGGCCACGTCCAGCAGCTCCTTGATGCCGATGTTCAGCCGGCAGCCGGACACGGACTTGTAAATCTGACGCACCTCTTTCTCAGTAAATTTGGCCGCGTCCAACTGGTTTAGAGCGGTGACCAGGTGCTCCGGTTGAGTCAAATTACTGACGTGGATCTTGCCGGCAGTGAAGCACTGAACTAGGCCGAGTTCTTCCAGGGCGTCGCGGCAGCTGGTGGTGCCGAGCAGCAGCAGGCACTTGTTGCGCGGCAGCGGGGCCGTGATGAGGTCGCGAAGAGCCTGGTTTTATTGAGTTGGTTGGAATAAAGCAGCTCATAAATTCGAGAGGCTAAGATTGATCCATGGTATAGTCTTAAAAAGAATTGTGTTTAAGACACTGGGAAGACAATACAATGCTGAAAGACTGCGCGAAGATTTATACTATTTATAAACCGATATATATGTATAAGGTCTCCCTGGGGGTCAGGGAGACTGAGATTTGGCTAGAATTTAAGATAAAAAAGTATAAATGATTATATATAGGTATATACCTCCGATCATGAGATATTCAAAGACATTCTGAGAGACTTTGGAGACACTAGGAGTCCGAGAGTAAGACTCCGAGAGACACCAGGGAGACAGTGAGACTCCGAGAGACACCAGGGAGACAGTGAGACTCCGAGAGACACCAGGGAGACAGTGAGACTCCGAGAGACACCAGGGAGACACTGAGACTCCGAGAGTCACCAGGGAGACAGTGAGACTCAGAGAGACACCATGGAGACACTGAGACTCCGAGAGACACCAGGGAGACCGTGAGACTCCGAGAAACACCAGGGAGACAGTGAGACTCCGAGAGACACCAGGAAGACAGTGGGACTCCAAGAGACACCAGGGAGACAGTGGGACTCCGAGAGACACCAGGAAGACATTGAAACTCCAGGAAGACACTGAGACTCCAGGCGATTCAAGACTCAAGGCTCTTGGCAAACGAAAGCAAAAGAATGTTGCAAATCTACACCATTGGCATTGGCATGTAACCCAGAAGCGTCTCACCTGAAGTACATAGTTTGAGTACCTCGGCCCAACCGGGCTGTAATCTATGAGTCCCTCGAGTCCATCGAGAATAACAACGGCCTGCTTGGCTTTGTGCGCGTCGTCGAAAAACTTTTTAACGGCCATGCATTTTGCCACTTCGTTGAAGCCGACCATGTTTTTGCTAGTTGCCAGGCGGACGTAGGAGAATCCGGCTTGTCGGGCGATGTGCACAGCCAGCGCCGTTTTACCGCTGTTGCGCGGTCCTTCTAGAAGCAGAGCCACCGGTCGGCCGGAATCTGCGCCAGCTTCGGCTTCGGCTCGGGCGGCTCTCGTCGCCAGCAGGCCGTGCTCGATCACGTGATTTACGGGGTTGCCCCATTTGACCAGGCCGCCTGTGACGTAACGATCCAGCTCCTCTTCTTGGGCACCAAAAGACGGCCGTATGTCGTATTCGAGGGCGTGCAAGAAGTCGTGACGAGTGACGCAAAGTTTTTCGATTGCGTCCGGGTCCACCTAAAGATCCATAAGCGCTTGATATTCGAATCCAAATACACATGTGAGCTACTGGTTTCTCATCCAGACATCTCCAGATTATAAGAGTTATACCGACCAACTAAGAGACTCATACCGATCGTCTAAGAGACTCTCATACCGATCATCTAAGAGACTCTCGTACCGATCATCTAAGAGACTCTCATACCGATCTCTAAGAGACTCTCATACCGATCATCTAAGAGACTCTCAAACCGATCATCTAAGAAACTCTCATACCGATCATCTAAGAGACTCTCAAACCGACCCACTAAGAGACTCTCATACCGATCATCTAAGAGACTCTCAAACCGATCATCTAAGAGACTCTCGTTCCGACCCACTAAGAGACTCTCATACCGATCATCTAAGAGACTCTCATACCGATCATCTAAGAGACTCTCAAACCGATCATCTAAGAGACTCTCGTTCCGACCCACTAAGAGACTCTCATACCGATCATCTAAAAGACTCTCATACCGATCATCTAAGAGAATCTCATACCGATCATCTAAGAGACTCTCATACCGATCCACTAAGAGACTCTCATACCGATCATCTAAGAGACTCTCAAACCGATCATCTAAGAGACTCTCAAACCGATCATCTAAGAGACTCTCGTTCCGACCCACTAAGAGACTCTCATACCGATCATCTAAGAGACTCTCAAACCGATCATCTAAGAGACTCTCAAACCGATCATCTAAGAGACTCTCGTTCCGACCCACTAAGAGACTCTCATACCGATCATCTAAGAGACTCTCAAACCGATCATCTAAGAGACTCTCGTTCCGACCCACTAAGAGACTCTCATACCGATCATCTAAGAGACTCTCATACCGATCATCTAAGAGAATCTCATACCGATCATCTAAGAGACTCTCATACCGATCCACTAAGAGACTCTCATACCGATCATCTAAGAGACTCTCAAACCGATCATCTAAGAGACTCTCAAACCGATCATCTAAGAGACTCTCGTTCCGACCCACTAAGAGACTCTCATACCGATCATCTAAGAGACTCTCATACCGATCATCTAAGAGACTCTCAAACCGATCATCTAAGAGACTCTCGTTCCGACCCACTAAGAGACTCTCATACCGATCATCTAAGAGACTCTCAAACCGATCATCTAAGAGACTCTCATACCGATCATCTAAGAGACTCTCAAACCGACCCACTAAGAGACTCATACCGATCGTCTAAGAGACTCTCAAACCGATCATCTAAGACTCTCATACCGATCATCTAAGAGACTCTCGAACCGATCATCTAAGAGACTCTCAAACCGATCATCTAAGAGACTCTCAAACCGATCATCTAAGAGACTCTCATACCGATCATCTAAGAGAATCTCATACCGATCATCTAAGAGACTCTCATACCGATCCACTAAGAGACTCAGACTGAGACATCCCATGGACAATATCCAGCATATTGGGACTCATTACCGATACAACGGAACTATGAGAGTCTAACCCTGGTCCTTCGTGATTTTTCATCCAACTTCAATCCTTGAAGTCACGCACTGATGCGTTTCACACAAACCGGTTTCAACCTCCATTCATACTGGTTCCGGCACTATACGTGAAGACACGGAAGCCTATAGTCTCACCTGAACCTTCTCAGACGCCTGCACCAACCGATTCATAGCCGTCACGGTAGCCGCGCGCACTAATCCGGCCAGCTCAGCTCCGGAAAAGTTCTTAGTCTTGGCTGCCAATTCGCGCACGTCAACGTCTGGCGATAATTTGCCATTGTCGCGAATCTTGCTGGTGTGAATGCCCAGAATCTGGTGCCGGCCGTGCTCGTCTGGCAGGCTGATCTCCATTTGCACCTCGAAGCGGCCCGGGCGGAGCAGTGCCTCGTCGATCATGTCCTTGCGATTGGTCATGCCGATGACTAGGATGTTGTTCAGCGTTTCAACGCCATCGATTTTCGACAGTAGCTGGTTGACTACAGTGTCGTGCACCTGCGAGTGGTTCGAATGGCGATTGCAGTTAAAACTGTGTAAAGTAATTGCCACTCTTTGAAGGTCTCGAAGATGCATCCGGGTTGATGCTGAACTAGATATCCATTTAAGTCGATGCTTATACCATTTAATTACTGTATAAGACAATGAGAAATGAGAAAAACGACCCTCTTTTGTTATATAATTCCAAACTTCCCGGAGGCCTTAAATGTCTATAAACCGTTTTGTAGGCTATTTTCCCAAGGCCGATCCATCTATTATCCCATCGATCTATTATCCCATCGATCTATTATTATCCCATCGATCAATTATCCCATCGATCTATTATCCCATCGATCAATTGTCCCATCGATCTATTATTCCATCGATCTATTATTATCCCATCGATCTATTATCCCATCGATCTACTGTCCCATCGATCAATTATCCCATCGATCTATTATCCCATCGATCGATTATCCCATCGATCAATTATCCCATCGATCTATTATTCCATCGATCTATTATCCCATCGATCGATTATCCCATCGATCAATTATCCCATCGATCTATTATCCCATCGATCTATTATTATCCCATCGATCAATTATCCCATCGATCTATTATTCCATCGATCTATTATCCCATCGATCTATTATTATCCCATCGATCTATTATCCCATCGATCGATTATCCCATCGATCAATTATCCCATCGATCTATTATTCCATCGATCTATTATCCCATCGATCTATTATTATCCCATCGATCAATTATCCCATCGATCTATTATTCCATCGATCTATTATCCCATCGATCTATTATCCCATCGATCTATTATTCCATCGATCTATTATTCCATCGATCTATTATTATCCCATCGATCTATTATCCCATCGATCTATTATCCTATCGATCTATTATCCTATCGATCTATTATTATCCCATCGATCTATTATCCCATCGATCAATTGTCCCATCGATCTATTATTCCATCGATCTATTATTATCCCATCGATCTATTATCCCATCGATCTATTATCCTATCGATTTATTATCCTATCGATCTATTATTATCCCATCGATCTATTATCCCATCGATCTATTATCCCATCGATCTATTATCCCATCACCACATCGATCTAGCGTCCCATCAATCTATTCTGAATAAAAAATCAAATTTAAACGCAGCTAAATATCTAACATTCTAAAATTTTATGCTTCCTAAAACATTAAATTAGCAAGGTTCAATTTAGCCTACTTGTCCCCTTATCAGTAGGATAAACCGAAAGTAGCACTCTAAATTAAAGTAGCTAAAATTTGATATAGATTCTACTAGACAATTCGCGCATTTATTGATCGACGGGAGAGGAGGCCGCTGAAGAGTCGGTGGGGAAGAGGAAGAAGAACTTTTGTCGAATTAAGCCAAGGGTCCGAGGCGGAGAGCTGGCATTTATAGTCATCTCCTATTTCTCTCTCGATCGCATTCCCATTTTCCAGGAAATATCACCTCATAATAAAATTAACCAATAGCCATAAGCCTTTAATTGAACGCCAACGTTGAGATTTCAACCCCATGGCCAACCCCACCAGCAGCCTTTGGCAAACACAATTTAGAGAATTAATGAGAGACGGGAACCGGAGGTTAGGGAGGCCGAGAGGAAGAGAAATTCTGGCATAAAAAATCCCATAAAATCTCGCCAGTTTCCTTTAACAAAAATATTCTGTACTGTTATACTATTTCTTACTAAGAAAATTGGCTATCGTTTTTTTATTCGAAACCACAGACAGACAGACAGACAGACAGACAGACAGACAGACAGACAGACAGGCAGGCAGACAGACAGACAGAATGACAGACAGACAGACAGACAGACAGACAGACAGACAGACAGACAGACAGACAGACAGGCAGACAGACAGAGACAGACAGACAGACAGACAGACAGACAGACAGACAGACAGACTGACTGACTGACTGACAGACAGACATACAGACAGAGAGACAGACAGGTAGACAAACAGACATGCAGACAGGCAGGCAGGCAGACAGACAGACAGGCAGACAGACAGAGACAGACAGACAGACAGACAGACAGACAGACAGACAGACAGACAGACAGACAGACAGACAGACAGACAGACAGACAGACAGACAGACAGACAGACAGACAGACTGACTGACTGACTGACTGACTGACTGACTGACTGACTGACTGACTGACTGACTGACTGACTGACTGACTGACTGACTGACTGACTGACTGACTGACTGACTGACTGATAGGAGTCTGACTTAACCGTGACAGCGTCTCTACACTACGAGCCTATTGGCTAATCTACAATACAGAACTGGCTGAATTCAGACAGTGCATCGAATTTGTGCATTAGATGCCAGCCAACCCCCAAATCCCTACATGGGCAAAAAACCCAAGCCTAGTAAATTATTCAGATTTTCTCATTTTTCCAAGAGATCCCAATCTGCAGTTAGGAACTGATAGACATCACTATCCCACGGAGAACCTTTCAGTCCTTCCCTACCACTATACAGTGCAGTTAGTGCTTTTAAAAGAGAATGATGAGGCTGGAATACGTCAGACAGCTGAAAATTCATAAGCTTAATCAAATATGTGCTCAAGCTGGGACAGGCAAGTATGGAGACGGAAGCAGAGAAATGGAGCCGCTGTTAAGCCGGCTAAACTGTGTCCACTCGAGACTGAGGGAGCAACGGGTGCCAAGGACACCCAATTCAGTGTCAGGGACGGCTAAATTCAGTGTCAGGGACGGCTAAATTCAGTGTCAGGGACGGCTAAATTCAGTGTCAGGGACGGCTAAATTCAGTGCCAGGGACACCCAATTCAGTGTCAGGGACACCCAATTCAGTGCCAGGGACACCCAATTCAGTGCCAGGGACGGCTAAATTCAGTGCCAGGGACGGCTAAATTCAGTGTCAGGGACGGCTAAATTCAGTGTCAGGGACGGCTAAATTCAGTGCCAGGGATGGCTAAATTCAGTGTCAGGGACGGCTAAATTCAGTGCCAGGGATGGCTAAATTCAGTGTCAGGGACGGCTAAATTCAGTGCCAGGGACACCTAATTCAGTGTCAGGGACGGCTAAATTCAGTGTCAGGGACTTCCAATTCATTTATCAGGGACACCCAAATTCAGTGTCAAAGACACCCAATTCATTTTAGCAAACCTAATTCTCACCTGAGTCCCGCCGCCAACAGACCCTCTAGCCTTGCAAATCGCGTCAATCTCGTCAAAGATGATGATATGCAAAGCGGAGTTGTTGCCGACCCGCTTGAACTCTTCCTCCGCATCGGCGAACAGCTGCCGGATTTTCGCTTCGCTCTCGCCAACGTACTTGTCCAGAATGGACGGTCCGTTGACAATTTTTGGCTCGCGAGCGTTCAGCATCTTGCCGATCTGGCGGGCCATGAGGGTCTTGCCGGTGCCCGGCGGCCCGTACAGCAGCAGGCCGCGCACGTGGCACATGCCCAGCTGTTCGACAAGATCGGGCGGGAATATCCTAGAAGCGAACGTGCGTCGGAAAATGTCGCTAAACTCTCTGTCTAGGCCGCCGATGCCCATCATGCTGAAGTTCCAGTCGGGATTAATAATGGACTGATAGGGCTGCTTGGCCTTGGCCTTGCCGGTGAGCACCAGCGGGGAGTCCGGCAGCTTCTCGAACGTAGCGATCGTGTTGCCGGAGATGACGCCAAACTGGGCGGCAACAACGTCGCCACGTGGTTGCAGAGTTTCCATTTCTTTCACGCGAAGCAGCAGGTGCTTTTTGTCTTTGAATTTGAAGACAATTTCTTGGCCAACGGTTAGCGGCATTTGGGGAAAGCATTGCGTGAATTCGATTAGCATCTCGTCCGAATTGTAGGGGTCCGTGGTGGTGCTGGGAAAGTGAGAGGGGAGGAGTAAACAGTGGGATATAATATTTAATATTTTCACTTTGGCTTAGGTAATGATAAATACTAGTAAATACTGCTAAGACTTTATATAAAATCTTCTTGTAGCTTTCTGTTAATAATTTTTTAGAATATCGGGCCATAAACCCTTAGGCAATCAGAGAATCTCAGGCTACAAACCCCGGAACCAATCAGAGAATTTCAAGCTACAAACCTGTAGCCAATCGGAGAATCTCAGGCTACAAACCCCGTAGCCAATCAGAGAATCTCATGCAGGCTATAAACCCTGTAGCCAATCAGAGAATCTCAGGCTATAAACCCGTAGCCAATCAGAGAATCTCAGGCTATAAACCTGTAGCCAATCAGAGAATCTCAGGCTATAAACCCGTAGCCAATCAGAGAATCTCAGGCTACAAACCCCTTAGACAATCAGAGAATCTCAGGCTACAAACCCCGTAGCCAATCAGAGAATCTCAGGCTACAAACCCCGGAACCAATCAGAGAATCTCAAGCTACAAACCCCGTAGCCAATCAGAGAATCTCAGGCTACAAACCCCGGAACCAATCAGAGAATCTCAAGCTACAAACACCGTAGCCAATCAGAGAATCTCAAGCTAAAAACCCCGTAGCCAATCAGAGAATCTCAGGCTAAAAACCCCGTAGCCAATCAGAGAATCTCAGGCTACAAACCCCGGAACCAATCAGAGAATAGCTATAAACCATATAGCCAATCAGAGAATAAATTCCTTAAATTCCTGTCCTGGAAAAGTGAAGCAAAAAAATCAACACAGCGGTCAAAAACGTGAAACGATTAACTATCGCATAGTCCAGTAACCAGTACAAACTATAATCTTATAAATGAATTGTTTGAGCATTCGACCAGATGAATGATTAAGTCGA